>CAAKHB010001543.1:105861-116751 GCA_901007665.1 Aeoliscus strigatus | reverse complement strand
TTGTCACTGAATGTCTCCAAAGAAATGCACTGAAGGGTCTGGAGTTAGAGATACCTGTCTCACCAAGACATCCGAGCTGAAAAAAAAAAAAAAAAAAAAAAAAACCAACACACACACACACACACACACACACAAAAAGGAAAGAAATGGACGGAGAGAAGCAAGAACACACCAACTGAACAACACGCTCAGTTTTATTAATTCACTACAAAGTCCAAAGTTGTGTAAAGATGGTAAAAGTAGGTCATGCCTGTATGATCATCAGTAAAAATGTCATTTTAGCTGATCTAGGTTTATTAAAATGGTGTAATTTTTCATTGAATGGGTCTTGTAACACTTTCTTCTCACTTTGTTCACTTTGTTCAATTTTGTTCTCCTGGGCGACAGTGAGTCACTGCTCTGGCTGTGGGGTTCACTAACCAGCTCTTCACCAGCTTGTTTCTGTCACCAAGTTCAGATATTATAGGAGTTTGCACGTCTTTCAGATGAGAGAAAAACAACAGGTCTGGGCTCACAAAGAGAAAATCTGAACATTTCCCACATCTCATACTCACACTGAGAATATGAGTCCCGCCTCGTACTTCACAGGGATGGAGATCTGCACCGTGTTGTCATGAAGGGTTGAAGGCAGCTCTTCACTGTCACTGTGGGGGCATTGAAGAATATTCTCATTCATCACATGCACTGTGTGACTTGAAACACTCCAAGTGGGTGTCGCATCCCACCTGGTCGCTGTCACGTTGATTTCAATGCTCTGATGAACGTGTTTGGGATTCACCTCAAATTTCACCCTGAAGGCTTCCTGCAAACACCAGTTCACATTTGTATGAATCAGCTGACCCATTTGGGAAATATGTGGAGCATGAACACATGAATGAAACTGGCACCTCTCCGCTGCTTCCCAGGAACGGGTATCCAACAGCACATTCCACTTTTGTGTGATTGAGAGTGCAATCCTTCTCCGGCTGATGATGGGAAATAAAACACATCACTGTTAGACCAACAGAGATAGAGAGAGAGGGTGGTGGTGGTGGGGGGGTCTCACCTCCACTTTCACGTAGTTGATGTTTGGTGTGAAGCTGACGATGACTTTCGTGTTGTACGCGTTGTCTCCGCTGTTCTTTATTTTGATGTTCACATCAATCTTCTCCTTGTTGGCTCTGATCACCATCCTGCAGAGGAAGATCAAGCGCGCTTGGATGCAATTCCCTTTTCCCTCCACAAGGGTGCACTCATGCACCAGAAGGGGCATTTAACTGGGAGGTCAAACTGCTGCGACTTTAAATCAAGTTTTAAACTTCAATGTGAAAACTGATGCAACTTGGAAGAGGACACTGTCCTCCTACGTCCAGATGAAGCTAATTTGCAGTTGAATATATTATCAGACTACTGCGAAACACTGGGAAACAAGCACTCCTGCTCAGGAGAAAACCGCATTTGTAGCCAGAATGAACCGGAGCAGCATCTGCAGCAGCCATGTTGTATTCAGATTTGAACTCATACATCCTTCACTAACCTTTCCACACTCGGCTCTGCTTTGAGAGAGAGGTCAGCGATGCACCTCTGGTCGCTCCCGCAGTCCACTAAAGGAATCTGCAAGACAAACAGCAGGTCAGACGGGGAACGAGATCAACTGTGAGATCAGGCATGGAAGCCCCTCAAAGGACGGAAGCAGAGAAATAAGAATAAATATTTGTTTGCAAGGGCTGAATTCAGATGACCTTCATTTCCTTCCTTCTTTTCCCTCGAGTGTTTGCGAGTCTGATTTGTTCTCACTGCTGCTTTCCCACTGGAGAGAGAAGATGAGCAGCTCTCCCACGGACAGACCAGAGAGCGGAGGATAATAACGGTGCAATGTCACAAAAACTCCAAAACTCCAGCTTCCGTTTGATGACTTTCCCTTTCCCTGTGTGTGTCCTGTCTCTTCCTTTCAACAACAATAACAGGAGAAGCTTCCTCGCTTGTGTGCATGACAGTCAGTCCAGGCTCAGACTGGCAGTCATCACATCTGAATCACATGTGAAATTCCACACACACGGAGGAAAACGTTTCACTTTATCTGGACATGTCGTTCACGGAACCAATTACATGCTCTCGTTAGAACAGCGCTGCCTGTAGGAGTGTGGGAAGAACACCCTGTGCGTTGGTGTCGACACACTGATGCAGCTTCGAGGACACGCTGAAGGATGGCAGTCAGCTGTGGGAGAGGCTAATGGAGTGGAACCGAAACGGGTTTGGAGCCAGAGAAGAAAACCCCATTTCTCATTCTTGGATTATAAAAGGAGACAGAGGGAGGGTGTTGAAGAGGACGTTCAGATCCTTCCCATCTGCGACTGTGCAGTCAGCAGTTTAAAGTTCTGACGTGTATAAATCATCTCACCGTCTTATTAATGGATGTGGGAATGCTTTCATCCAGGACCGGCCCTTGGTCTTCATCAGATAGTCCAAAGTCCAAAGACACCATGAGAGGGTCTCGGAAGTCCAGCCGGGCCTGATGGGATCAGGATGAGGAGAAGGAGGAAGAGGAGGAGGACGGAATCAGCTGCAGTTTGATCAACAAGAGGAGAAGTGTGATCACATCACAGACTCTATGGGCAGCTGTGACATGGACGCCAGATGTCACTGGACCTCAGAAATATTCAAAAGAATATAGGAATGTTACACATTAAATTAAACAGCAGATCCTGGGCTACAAGAATATATAAGTCATTTTGAAATAACCCAGAGAGCAGCAAAAACAAAAATCGATTTGTTCAACTATACTTGTAAAATTTCTCTTACCTTAGTTTTATTATAATTATTCAGAGAGACCTAATGGTTGCAGAGGTCCACTCATTTTTAATATGGGTATGCAACTTTTGAGCAGAGGCCTGAAAAATACCTTAGGGATTAAATGGTTGTGTGTCCCTCACGTGTATTCATTAACAGAGGCGATTAGATGTTTCAGCAGGACGTAGGCTTGTAGAACAGATGAACAACTTCATTCTGAGCGTGTTCACGTCGCAGACGCAGAGACGAGGGCTCTGTGCTGATAAAAAACAAACTGGAGACTTTGAGAGCTGAATTATTAAACTTTATGTTGGACATTGATTAATATTCATGAAACATCTGCTTTTGGTTTATAGAGCTGCTCCGAGATGTTTTTTTTTTTTTTTTTAACCCAGATCTGCTCCATCTGGGGTGCTCATAGTTCTGACCCTGGAAGACTTCTACTTTGGACTTAAGTGTGGTGAATATCTGGAGATGCTGGCACACTAGAACAGAGCAGGTATTCATGGTCAGCACACAAATCAACAACAACAGCTGTTTCTACTGATTAGGTCCTCTCCCTCTCCCTCTCTCCCCCTCTCGCCTGAGGGAAGCTAATCACAGAAATCCATTGATGGATTACAACCGGGTCTCCAAACGTCACAGCACTGACGAGCACTAAAGTACACAGTTGGTGATGTAGTTGTACTGTATGAGGGAACGCTGACGTGCCTGTCAGACCTCCGCTCAGAATTTCACTTTGTCACATTCTTAACATATTTCATGGATAATTTATCCCTCAGCTGCAAAGTGACGACATGACGACACGAAGAAAATGTTAGGTTTAGATTTATACATATGTCATATAAAATTGGTGGCAGTAGGTCAGTCAGTAGAGAATTAGCTCAAAGTCCAGCTACATTCTAACATATATAGACATGGACAACAGCTGAAGAGGTGCCAGTTCCCCTTGAGCAAGATACTGAACCCAGGAGCTGGTGTGTATGTGTGTGTGTGTGTGTGTGTGTGTGTGTGTGCGTAGCTACGAAGGCTAAAAGCAGAGGATACATTTCCGTTTGTGTTTGCAGTAAAAGACAACTGACAATTATAAAGTTCTTCGTCTTCTAAAAAATACATAGCTTTGATTTTTTTTCTTTTTTTTTTGCATAGGCCTGTTTCACAAAGCATAGAAACGTTCAATTTTCACGAAACGTAATTCAGACTTCAAACTAAACGTCTTTAAAGTTTCAGGAATATTCTGCACCTCATTTCAGGATCAACAAACTCAGGGTTTTCACTAGTCCTGCTTTCCGGAACGGACCCTGTAACTGACTCCAGATCTGCATCACTAAAGCCCACTTTAGTAATCTGCAGTGTAGAGTGTGTGTTGATGCCTACGACGTAGAGAACGGCGTGTGTGTCACATCTACATGGACCTCCGCAGACAGCAACAACTGTGATTGGTCTGTTTGCATCACGTGACTTTCCCAGCTCACCAAGCAGGATTTTTGACCGTCAAAGTGATGAAGATCAGAGTACTTGCCGACATCATGAAGGTCTCTCGCACACACTTCCTCTCTTTGTCTTTGATGGTCATCGTCCTGGAAATCCTACGATCGCTTTTATCATCCGAGTCAAGGAAAGAAGCTCTGGCTTTGGCTCGCAGAGCATCCAGAGTCAAACTGTAGCGGATCTCTGCAAGACACATCAAATGAGACGATAAAAAGTCCAACGTCGTGCAGCGACTTTGACGGCGGAGTCATTCTGCGCCACTCACCTGCATCAGCGCTCACGTCCTGCTTGTTGGATTTGACGGCGTAGAAAAAGCACACATCGGTCGTCACGCACGCAGATTTGCGTCCGCCGTACTCACACTGGTACTGAGACTGCTGCAGGTTGATTCTCACTGGGTCAAACGTCATGTTGGCGCGGAGCTCTGCCACATCTCTCGACCTAATAAAACCAAAAGAAACAAAGCAGCATAATTGCGGTTGCATGTGCTGTCTCAAAGGAGGAACAGATTCATTTTAGACATTAAACATGGCCCTCGCTTCTCTCTATCACAACACTGCACTTTCTACAACAGAGCCAAATGTCCAGGAAGGAACAGCTGCCTGCTGCCAAATCCCATTTAAACTTTAAGCCACTTGGGAGATAGCGTTTTCACACAGCTCAGCTGAGCCTCAGCCAGCAGGAACTGTGGGAGAGGGTATGCCTGGGAAGTTAGATCGAGCTGTGGGCTGAAGTCGGAGGGGGTTTGACAGAGGGATGATTAGGAAGCTGTTGGTCTCAAGCCTACAGGCCCAGTGGGATGTGCACAGCTGTCTAAACCGGGATAAAACAATGCACGACTGACATGCAAGATGAACAACAGTGAAGTTCCTACCAGAACAACGACGCCCCTCCCAGGCCTCCAATAGTAACATCAGTGATTCCATCTCCGTTTAGATCCATGACTCCATGTATGGACTGACCAAAGAATTTCATCCCTTCGCCGTCCCCGCCTGCTGGGATGTGCTGCAGAGACACACACACACACACACACACACACATATTTAAAGTAAACACACACATCCATCATGGCAGTTGGCAGATCGCTGAGCTTCCCACCTGCACGTATTTCTCTTTCAAGGAGGTCTTATCGCCATGGTAGATGTAGACGGCCCCTCTGTGGTCGTTCTCAAACGGTGCACCGATCGCCACGTCGTTAAAGCCGTCGAGGTTGAGGTCTGATACGGCTGCGATGGCGGTACCAAAGCGGGCGCCGCAAGGCTCGTTTCTATTCGTGCAGTCGGTTGAGCGAGCTGCGCAACAGGACTGATTGACGGGCTTCAGAGTGAACTCGTGCTCAAAGCGTCCGTTCTGGGAACGGAAGGTAAAGGTAAGTCGATGCAGTTCAAGGTGTTCGGTGTGTACATGTTTGATCGGAAGCCTCGTTTGTAACAGCATACCTGGCTGAGTTTGTACACGTAGACCTGCCCCTGCTCATCTCTTTCAGAGCCCATGTACATCGGGGCTCCGACCAATAGGAGGTCGGTGTAAGAATCCCCATCCACGTCGACAGTCTGCAGGACGCCGCCAAAGTACGAGCCGATCTGCACAGAGGTGTCATGAAAAGACAAACTTACAGGTGTGCTCAGTGTTTGTGTTCAGGAAGGAGTACCCTGAGTAAATCCAAAGCTGTTCTTCAGCCATTTGGAGTACAGCCATGGTTGTGGTCCCTTTTGAAATATAACACAGACGAATCCCAAAAAACGGCGTTTATAACTTGTGCAGGTACAATGGAAGGGGTCAGAGTTTAACACTAGCTTAGTCTTGAAAACCCCCCAGTGGGACAGCAGAATGTTAAATAGTTAAACAAAGTCACTCTTTACGAGCTGCACTCCAAACCAATAGAGGGCAGAAATAAGGAAGAGTTGGAACCCGCACATGAGCGTGAGTCGGAATCATAAAGTCTCATTTTACCTGATGAGTTACACCACAGCGTCACCAGCATCAAGAAGCAGCTTAAAAAAATGAGACGGTTTGCGCCAGCACGAGGTGAAGGCATCATCCACTTAGCTTGGAATATGTAATAGAGACAGTCCACTGCTGCTGTTGTGGAGTTCTAGACACAGATGATGAAAATGTCCCTATCTGACAATGAGGAAGAATCCTTCAACAGATTCCTGGATCCAGACCGTTCCAGAACATGACCAACATTGAATCATCTGGTCCTGGTCCATTAGCAGCACTTACTTGCGTTTCATTAAAATACGTTTATAACTTTTTCAGTGATTGTTCAGTGAGTGTGCAAACACACAAACAAACAGATAAACACCAGTAAAAACAGAACCTCCTTGGTGGAAGTAACAAATATCTGCTGAAGTTGGAGCCCAAACTGTCCAAACTCACCTGTTCTCCATTCAGTATCTGTGACACAACAACGGTCTTTCCCTCCAGGCGATAGATAATAACGCGGCCCGTGTGGTTGTAGCGTGGCGCGCCTGTGATGTACAGCTCTCCATCAGGGGTGGACGCGGACTGTACATCATAACCTGCAGAGGATGCAAGCAAAACAAACCTTACTGCACAGTGCTTGTGCTCGTGACGCCATTTGGAACATTCTATTCGTGGGATGTTTTAAGTGCTTCTTAAGTTTCACGTCTGACTGAGAAGGAGGAGACTATGAATCAACGGCTTGAGCTCTCAGTCTGCAGATAAAACCATGAGGTGTGAGCACGTGCCAGTGGCTGAGTTTATAGTACAGGAGGTTCTGGATTCACTGCTGCTCCTTTATAATGACATGTTGATTAAATAACCTGATGTTGAGATGCTTTGATTTGTCTGCTGGCCATAAAAGGCAACGGACAAGACGACACTTTTATTATTGATATGACACAGAGGAACTATCATACTTCATGCAACAGAGATTCTGTATGTCTTCGGCAGTTATAAACATCTCTGTTAGTTTCTTTGAAGGAAAGCAAACAGATGTTCAGAGAGAAGTGTGGAAATACCGGTACAGTTTGTGTACTCCAGCGTATTAACATTTCCTACAACATTCCAGGAGTCATCTCACCGATGTAGCCAGCCAGTCTTTCGTACCCGACCTCAGCGCTTGGGTCGTAGAAGTTGACGTCCTTTGGATCGATGGTCTCTCCAGCGATGTGCATGATCACGGTCCCGTTCCAGTCGTACGCGCCCACTGCTCCCAGTAACACGCCGTCCTAGGAACGGAAAGAGTGGTGTGCGAGATTAGGAGGGAGCAACGTTTGTCAGTGAGTGGCACCTGAGACAATACAACAACAAGTTCTGTACACAAATATAAATACCATATATATAAAATAAAACTAAGTTACTATTTAATAACTGTGGTGAGGACAGAATGATACAAGTGTGAAGGACATTAAAACTGTGTCGCAGAAATCATAATCAGCTTCACATATCTTATGGATATTAGATACAGAATCAAAAAAGCTGGAGGTATCTCGAAAACAATATCTTGAGGTGTAAAGGTCTAAATTGCTAAAATTCTAAATTTTTTTTTAGATTGGTGTTTTTGTTAATGAAGAAATGAATGAACACAGGACGACGTGCACACTGACATTGACTGCAGCCCTGAAGGAAGGGGAGGAATCACACAGGACATAACTTGGATCCTCACTGACCTCCACACAGAGGCTCTTTCCCCCTGCTGACTGTTAACGTGTCTGCTGCTGTTGCTCTGAGCCACAGAGACCATGTGCACAGCGACAGAGGTGATAAACGTGAGGCCTGCTTGTTTTTAAACAAGACAGGAAATACTTAATGGATGAATCCAAAGCGTGTTATTGTTACCACGGTGAACAGCCGTCTGATTCAACCTCTTTCAGTGTTCACTCATGTTCATGTACAAGTTCTTGCACACTCTCATGCAATCAGACAAAACACCATCAGTCGTCTGCGGCGGCAGGAGCACAGAGGACAGAGACCGTCAGTGTCTGGGAACTTGTTCTGACCGAGGTGAATCACCAAAGGGGCTGAAGATGGACTCAGGATAACACGGTGTCATTGTGTCTGGACGAGTCCATCCGCTGAGAAAACATTCTTGTTCCCTTTAAACCAAATGCCTACAGACATTAAAACTAAAAAAAGGATCTGTTCCTCTTCAGGGGATGACTGACGCAGACTTAGACCGCATAAATAATTCAGAGAAAGCTGATGAACTTTAGTTGGGTCAAAACCAGGTTGATCTACTGAGAAATCATTTCCTGTATCTGTGTCATGAGTGGCTTTGCTGTATATAATATAATATAATATAATATAATATAATATAATATAATATAATATAATATAATATAATATAATATAATATAATATAATATAATATATTTAAATCAGGAGAAACTTCATTTCATTCATTCACAAACTACTATTAAAGAATAAAAAAATATTTAAAAGCCATTATTTAATGGGCAAGAATCATAAAACAACAATGTGTTTCAGCTTGTGTTGCCTGAGATCCTGGAGTTTTTTTTTAATGGCTTTTGGATAGTCAATTCCATGAGCACTGGTGGTTTCAGGGACACAGCGCTCCCGTCACCTTTTTCTTCTACTACGAAAGCATATTGATCTAATTTATAGTCAAAGTGTGTCATTGCAGAGATTAAATAAAAGTTTGTGAAATGTTACGGTATTTTCACTAATGTGGTGTCTGTGCGTTCATGTGACAGCGGGACTCACTTTAGAAGTGTGAGCACTGAAGCCAGCTTGGGACATTTCCATGTCAAAGGAAGAGGTGAAGTTGCCAGTCGTAGCTGAGGAAGAAGAAGAAAAAAAAAAAACAGGAAGTCACGTCAAGTCTGTGTGTCAGTGTGGTGTCACATTCGGTCCATCTGGTCATGTAATGGACAAACGCTGGCTCGGTTGTCGAGGTGTTTGATACCTTCCAGGGCAAAAATCTTGTTTCCGAGTGTGTCCACGATGGTCAACAGAGCCACCTCGTCAGAGACGTTAAAGAAGTGGTCCCGTAAGGGCTGACTGGAGATGGACTCGATCTCCTTGATGAACTTCTGGACTTCTTGTGCGCTTTTGTTCTGACGGTTGTAATCTCCCAACACCTGCAAACATAACCGTCTGTCTTTTAGTCACGGAGAAACTTCGGATAAGAGGACAGTCAGCAAAGCCTCTGAAGGTGGTTGGTACCTACAGCAATGCCAAACCTCTCGATGCCGTCGTTCTCACAGTCGTCAATGACCGGTTTCAGGTTATGGAAGTCATGTGACTCTCCGTCAGTCACAATCACCATGACTTTCTTCACCCCCGGTCGTGCGCCTCGCTCTGGCATGAAGGCCTCCCGCCTGGTCGGCAGAAACATGTTTAACATTACACACTGAATGTGAACAGACTACAGTAATATCATAAGCCACGCCCACTTCCACCTCTGTAAGTTTGTGAAATTTCTCGAAATTCCTCGAAGGCTCAATTGTACGAAAGATTTTGTTTATGTTCCAGGAATATATCAATATAATTCTGTGAACAAAAACTGTGAACATCACATTTCAATCCATTCAAGTCTAAAAGTTGCAGGGCGGCTGAATATTATTGTATAAACACACCTCCCCATTCGTTCGACCACTAGGTGGCGCTTTCACACGAAGTTGCATGACGATGAATATACTTTTAGAACTTCCCAGGAAGGTAAAATGTTCTTAAATGATGAGGAAGGTATAGTTGCAGAAATAGAACCTTTGCAGACCCGAAACAAGAATCGCTATGAAGCACAAAAAAGTGCTGGCTATTTTGAGATGTTGTTTATTAGATTTATCCAGTCATGCATTCATTTATACTTGACTTTGAGGTAAATTCTTTCCTGAAAACATCGGACATTCTGAAGCTTTAAAAGTGAAAATCTGTGTTGCGCCTGCCAGGATGGCTGCAGGACCAATCAGGTGACTTCAACTGGAACTGTGACAAATGACGTCTTCTGATGGATGTGTTTGTTCAGTAGAACGGCTTCAAGTTCAGACTCCAGATATAATGTCTGCTGACCCGTGCCAAACCACGATGAGCTAATAGCTCAACTGCAGCCCAGCACTTCATTTCGAGGAGGGCCAGAAGTGGAGCACCTGGCAGTGTCGATGCCCAGAAAAGTCATTGTCTTGAAGCCGGTGTGCTGAGGAAGGTCTCTGACGAACTCCAACAGATCGGCGGTGTTGTTGAACTGGCTCAGGTTGACGCGGTGTGTCACCGTCTCGCCGTACGACACGATGCCCACCTGAGAACACAGAGACGTTATCCTGGATTAAACGGACTTCCCTCGCAGACGGTCTGTGGCGGTGGTCACGTCCGTTGGGGTTGATATGACACAATGTTATTAACACCGAAAGGCAGACAACTTCAGCAGCCGTGGAAGATGTGACTTCCAACCACAGTGACTGGACTTTCCAGTGGTTCCCTCTGGAAAACTCCAAACCAGTGCACCCATAATAAAAACATAGTGTCTGTTCGCAGACATGTCCAAGATAGAACTATTAACTGTGCTAGGAGTTCATGAAGTCGCCTTTATTTCTGTTTTCAGGTGGAAAATTCCAGAGTGTATGTAAATTGAGTCATCAAAAACTCTTTGATTCACCCTGTTGGAAGTCCTTCTTATGCTATTTATACTTGTATTCTTTTCCA
>CAAKHB010001543.1:85520-102873 GCA_901007665.1 Aeoliscus strigatus | reverse complement strand
CGTGAACTGTGACTCCAGATAAGAAGAACAAAACACAGCTTGTTCTTAAGTGACCTCATGAAATACAAAGACAGATGCAAGTCGAATGGGATTTGTAACATCTTTTCAGCAGTGAATATGAATTAACGCCAATTAGCAACCAGGGTCAGTGAGGATTGATGCAACCTCTGCAGCCAAACAAACGTTTATTATTTGCATAAAACTGTCTCATAATGCTCTGTGGTAAAGTTCAGACAACAACAAGCCGGTGTTCTGCCAACATTTCACAACCACTAATGAATTCTGTTGAAATGAAACGCTGATTAAATCCTACATGATAAACACACAAATGTAATTTTGCTCATTATAGTTTGGCGTCTCTGTGCTGGAATGGTGTGACCTTAGAGACAGTGGGCGTAGCTGGAAATGACTCCGGAGGGATCAAACTTACTGCTGACGCAAGCTATTTCTGCTGGTTTGTTGACAGCTCTCAACTGAACTGAAATATGGAAGAAAAAAGGTCCTTCAGCGCTGACGAGCTCCAGCCCAGACCTTTGAACAATGATGACCAGTGGCTATTCTGTGTTTATTTGTCCTATTAAGATATAATTATGGAAGGATGCAACATTAAATCCTCATTTATTTACTGTCTTCCTACTCTGTTGTGCCTCATTTCCTTTAACCATGAACTGGAGACGCTCAGGCCCTCAAAGACACACACACACACACACACACACATCAACTGTCTTCTTACTTGGCAGCTCCAGTTTGACACATGTGTTGTTCCCCCTCCCCACGGGACACTTGTAGACATCTCCTGTCCGTTTGGCCTCAGGGCCAGACAGCGGTGATCCAATCAGAACCCTGCACAAATAAAGAGAAACCAGTCGAGACAAGTAAATCCACTATTAACCATTAACGGCATCTCAGTTTTACAGTTGTGATAACAAGCACAATTAAAATCTTATTGCAGAAATTACGAGTTGGCGGTGTGGAAGCTGGCGACTTTAATGAATCTTTGTGCGAGCCATAATGATATTGATTTGCCTTAATTGTATGTAAATAATTCAATGAAACACCAAGTTCAGATCGACTGCCTGATAAAGCAGTTTAATGCTCCATTATAAGTGCTTTATGAGCCTGTAGCTCTCATTGAATTACATTATCAACCGCACGCTGTGGGAGAACGTTTAACTGTCTGTGTGCGCACACACACACACACACACACACACACACACACACGCACACGTGTGTTTATCGGGTTGATAAGAGACAGTGTTCCTGAGAAATGAAGACGCAGTCCGTTCTCTACGGTCTATGAGAGTTGATGGAGGATACTGAAGGTGTTTGTTCTTATGGGACAATGTAATACCAACCTGGCAGCTGGGGGGTTGAATCGGAGACGCACGTATGTAACACAACCCATGTCAGAACGATGTTTTCAGTAAAGCGGTGCTAAAAAAAGCGACTGTCATCTGCCCCCGTGTAAACACACAGGCTGATTAACATTCCTCAGCTTTAATGGGCCCTGGACATTTACAGCGAGACGCAGAGTGGAGCAACAACATGCTTGAGTCCTTTTTAAAAAGGAACTGATCTGTTTGTGGAGCAGCTGATGAGTTCATCTGTGAACTCAGTCTCAGTACATGTTTGTTTGAGGTGTTTTACCTCTTGTTGCATAAAACCATGTGCAGTTCATGATCTATAACTTAGTATTTGTCCATTTCCATCATTGAGTTAAAGCTCATCATCACAATTCTGAACAAAGTTATCAGCTGTCCCAGATTTTATTGTTATATTATAAATATTTAGTATTTATGGTCGTAGTATTGCTCCTCACACCTCCGACTTTCCATGATCTCATCATCACATCAATCCCCAGTGGATGAATTGGTTTGTTTGATGCAAACGTGTCCACATTTCTTCTCACAAACAAGCCATCGTTTGACTGTTTGTTGTTTTTCCTGTTATAGCTGACTCTGCAGGAACCAGACATTTTTCCCTGGATATGTTTTCAGCAGTGTGGGAAGACGAACTTTGGGGTGAGTTACCATGTGAAAGACTCTCTGAATCGCCTCTGCCACCTGTAACACATTTGCTCCATGCGCTCAATCGACCCTTTCAACAGTTTTTGAGACATCTGCGTCTCATCAGTCATCACTCAGATATGGCAACCGTACTGTTACATCATCTCACGATTGCTATCGTGAACATTATCCCCCATGGGCTCACTGAGGTGTCATTTCTAATTTAGCGCCCCCTTTTGTTGTTCTCTCATCTGTTCTTCTTCACACTTAAAATCCTCCCTGTACATGTCGCCCGCCGCTCCACGTGTTCTTCTCTTATCTCTTCGACCTCTTTGGAGGATTGTGAACTGGAACTAAATGTGAGGAGTGTGTGTGTGTGTGTGTGTGTTCGGCCTGTGGAGGTTCAGCGACAGACTGGTTCCACAGATTAGCACAGGGTGAAATACCTCTGAGCTCGATAAGATCGACGCCGTCACAGGTACCGCCGTGTGGGAACGAATCAGACGTGGTAACGAAATTACAGAGCAGATGGAGAGGAAAAAGTCACAGAGATCTTTAAAACACTCCAACGGCGTTTCACGAGCTTTTAAAGACGCTGGCAGTTGGAGCGAGGAGCCACGGATGCCTGGTTAGGTTTGTATTTACAGGCCACACATACTTACAGGGCACGCTGATACTCCAGCGGGCAGTTAACGGGAACAGGCAGCGCAGTAAAGACACAGATCCTCGTTACCGCAGCAGCTGCATGCCACCGTAAGCCACTTTTACAGGTGATTTTTTTATGGCCTGCACTTCAATTCAACTTCATGGTTCATGTCTTTGATGAAAAATACTAGTATTTAAAGTATTTATTTTAGAATCACAAGCTACAACACAAGTACTGCTTGTTTTCACATCCTGAATCCAGAAAATGTCCTCTAAGAAACCTGATGTCAAATGTCTGAGTGGAGATACAACTGTTGTCTCAAGTGGAAATCGGAATAATCAATAACTGATCAAATACGGTTTCACTCAGTGAGAGTTGATGGATGTGATGGTGATGATGTTTCCTCAATGCAAATGGGATTTTAGACATACATTTGATATTGAATGTTTAGTTATCTGCTCATTTTGACACAGCTTGTGGATCAAATATTCACAGTTTAAATCAGAAAGAAGGAGTAACACATCTTGTCTTTTAAAAAACGAACTCTGTGAGATGAGCCGCTGCGGACGGACGTGCGTTTTTTTTGTCACTCACCATTTTCCCTCGCTGTTTTCAAACTGCTGGACCGTGTAGCCAAACATGTCCTCCAGAGGACCGCTGAATGACAGACCATTCTTCTGGTCCACGTTGAAGGACAGCACACACATCAGCAGCACTGCAGGGGACGAAGAAAACAAAAAAAATCTTCATTAAAAGCTGAAACAGTGTTGTTTGTATCAACAAATACATCTGAAGGAAGACACCTGTGGATTAGTTTTCTCATACAAAGATGGAGAGGCTCTCACTGAATATTTCTGAACTATTCACCTCATCAGTCGTGAAAATACACAGAAATCAACCAATGAAAGATACTGGAAATATACGAAGGACATTTTAGTTGCAGTATTTACATAAACTGACTGATAAAAATGTAATTTACTGCATGTGGAGATGTTTCACAGCGCTGGGGAGGAACTCTGTGAACTGTGTCCACATACACATTCACTCCGAGTCACTTTGGAGGACACTAAAGGAATTTGGAACATCAGTGTGAAGCATTTTGGTCAGAAAACAGTCTGACCTGTGAGACAAAGACTTCTTCTCTGCGCTCTGCAGCCTGCATCCGTCTGAGTTCATCACAGAGGCTCTATATAAATCCATCCCTGTCCCATTGTGTGTGCGCGACAATGACGCTCTTTATATAAACTGTGCCAGGGCATTCCTCCAGTGTGATTTATTCCATTCCTGTACATGTGAGGGAGTGCAGAGGAGTCGCAGAATATGATTAATGGATGGACACGCAGACGCTGATTGCATACATGGAGACACAAATAACTAGCAGCTTTCTTTCTTTGAGGACGAAGATGCTTTGGAGCCGAGCAAAACACAATTAAGAACGATTAAAAGGAGCCTGGACTCCTTTTGAAGCTCTTCACTTCAACGATACCGCTCATGTGGTTTTATACCATCAGGTCAAGGATGTCATGTTCATGTGTTGAGATAGCAACACTGCATCACTCATATACTTCTCACTTAGATTGCTGTATATATTGCTTATTACATATTTACATAAATATTTTCCACACCTGTACCTATTGTTAATATTGCATACTTAGCTATGAGTTTTGTTAAATTATTTTAATTTGTGTTTTAATTTTTGTTTCATGTTACAACTTGTGGGGCAATGAAGGATTGTCTTCACTTATCTTATCTTAATGGAGCAGCCCAGCTGTCATGTTGGTGGCACACGACAGTAACAGCCCTGACAGTGGAGCAGTGTCAACAATTGTTAGAGAGATGATAAAAATGGCTGACTTTCATGCCGCCCTTCAACCCAACACACAATGCAATATGCACACACACACACACACACACACACACACACACACACACACACACAGAGGAAATAATTCTGGTGATGCTCATTTTCCATGAGCTCCATCCTCAGGTCAAGCTGTATTTTGTTCAGAGTAACTTTCACCTTGATTCAAACCACAGTGGGAGCTGTGATGAAACGTGGTGACTTACACAACACATTAACTGTAAACATGCAAAAAAGACCACCATTACCATGTAATTGCAATTGCACTGATTAGGACCAACGTGTCTGAAAGTATGTGTGAGCCTGTAAATAAAAAAAGGATTTTCCAGTCAAGCAAGGAGAAAAATGATCCTGCCGGTGACAAATGTATTAAAGAGAATCCAGCTGCAAGATAACTTGTATGTATTCTGAGAGTGAATTAAAGGGGGAAAATTCCCCTGCAAGTGTTCAGAGCCTCGAGACGAACTGGAAGAATCTCTGTTGTGTCTAAATTCAGGATTTACCAATTTAACAGCAATGGAACAAGAACTGAACCCTGAGGAACCCCTAATGGAATGCAGACTGCCTTCAATTCAACCAATAGAAACACTAACTTAAAAAAAAAAAGTTCATTAAGATGAGATGACTCTAATTAAAAAGGCTAAATACTTTTCCAGTTGCTTTTCATTTCAACTGGAGCTGCAGCCAGGTCAGCAAGTACAAAAGTACAAAAACATGCAGCACTGGTCACAGTCCTGACAATTTGAAGAAGACAGCAAAAGTTTAAGACAATCATGTCAGAGCTATTGCAGGATTGCATTATTATAACATACACGCCCACTCAAAGTAAAGTGAACTATATGATTGACAGTGAACAGCATCAACGCAAGGAAATAAATTGCGCAGTCTGGACACGTATATAAATAGTATTCCTTTTTACCCTCTGTACTCCTTAATCATGTTCATATTCCTGTCCTGTTCTGTTTTTAGTTTAATACATCTTCACATTACCCTGTCTCTGTCTGTGTCTGTACTACTACTGCAGATACATGGATGGTGAAGAAAAGCCCAGCCCAAGCAGAGATTACAGAATGTCCATGATCCGACATTCAAGGAAACACACATGTATGAATTATACATAATTAGGTCCCCGCTCACGAGTTTCTTATAAACAGAGGATTTACACAAACATACTGCTGCCAGTCTTCACCCACTCATAGTTTGGAGGTTGATTGCATTGATTTCATGAAGGATTATGAGAGGGAGTGGGAGGCGGACCTGCACAGTCATCTGCCAGAAACCCAGCCAAGAAATAATATCCCGTGTTACTCCCTCCTTCTTGTCGTCCTCTGTTACACCACTCCATGTCCCAGAGAAACACCATTTCCTGTTCCTATTAACCTGATTATAGACCACCTCTCAAATCCACAGGTACACACACACACGCTCTAATTTAGCTGATTTAACATGGCTTTCGGCTACATCAGGCCTTTTCCATGTATCACACTGAGCTCCAGTGCACCTCAATCAGTCAAACTGAATCCTCCAGCTCCTCCTGCGTCTCTGGTGTTTACCAGTCCCACTGTGTTTAGGTCCTCAAAAAAAACCCAGCCGGTTATGTAACTGACTATTTTTGAGAGCCGGACTAACACCATTTGCCCCGGAAAACCAGTGAGTGAGGATGTCTCGCTGTGAATGGAAAACAATAATGACCAAATAAAACAACTTTCTGTTTTTTTATGGTGATCCCACGTCCAGGGATCATGTCCATGTCCTGGTTTCTTTTAATTTCACTTCAAAACAGTTTCACGTTTTACTCCCAACAAGTTCTTAGTATATGATACTTGCTTTCTGTGATCATCACACTCGGTCAAAGGTCAGTTTACCAGAGTTCACGTGACATCAGCAATTAAAACCTTCTTAAAGACAAGAACACTAGGGATGGAATCAAATGAATGAGCAGTGCTTTTTTTCTGGCAAGTTTATGTACAACCGGCAACTGGCAGATATACACAGCTCATGAATGTTTTAATAAAAAAAAAATCACATTTTCATTCAGCAGAAATCCGTAATCTAAACTGGTTCAAATAGCAGCGCCCGAAGGCTCCACGCGTCTGTTTTCAGTCAAAACTCCATGTGGTCCTGATTGATCCTGGCGGTCTGTCATTCGCACGAACCGGCCATAAAACCAGGCGGCTGACTCGGCCACAGTCAAAAACGAGACATCAGCTAGCCAACATCAGATGTAGTAGATACATCGAGAGCAGCACAGATCAGCACCTGTCAGCCTGTGTGACATGAGCAGCTATAAAAATGACCGCAAGACACCACCCGTAGGATTCAAAGTCTCGTTGGGCCTGTCGAGTCACTGGGTCGGCTACAATAAACCCACACACCTGATGAGCACCTGCTCATGTGTTACACTGACTCGTGTTTTACATGTCACGTAAAAGCAACGCCGGTGGTGTGTTTGTGTCGATACTTTAATCAGCTGCGGAGTTGGTTCATGTTCTCCTTTCGTCTTCACTGACTGTGGAAAGACGAATGAATGAATGCATGTTTTTTTTTTTTTTACTGGTCTTTGACCTTTGGGTGTGTCTTCAAGTTTTTCCTCACCATGTGCTGCTGTTTAAAAACAGACCCGGCTGGCGAACGAAAGACTTTCATATTCCAAGGTACGAAACTGAAAAATTTCCAGATATCCTCCTTTGTTCTTCTATGTTTATCCTTTGCTCACCTCTTTTACGTCTCATCTTTTTTCTTTTTTTTTTTTTTACTGTCTTTCATTCCTGTTTGGCCCCGTCATCAATTTCTTTCTCTCTAATCATTGTTTCTCAGCTTCTGACGGGCTTTGGCTTCGCTGACTTTTCACATAGTTTTTCCATTTGGCTGTCTGCTCAGCAGCCGCTTCCTTCTTTGGCACATGTGTAATATGTGGGCGTCCGTTTGGAACACAAGGGCATGTTAGTATGCACCCAAACGGCTGGATTCCACTGGGATATAGTGATCGTGCCTGTAGGGATGGGAGGGATAGGAGGATAGCAAGATGAAGCCTTGTATAAAAGAAGAGAGCAATTGGATGAAAACAATTCTATATTCTATCTATCATTTGTTATTTGAGCTGCATGTTAGCAGGGTGAAGAGCTCCAACCACTTATGGACTCTGGCCATAAGCGGGTGTTTCCCATGACACATCCCTGTTTGCGTACATAAATGATCAGATGATTACTATTTACAAACTGCCAAAGCAAAGCAGACGTTATCTCAGGGAAGTCTCAGCACGTGGGGGGAATAAACCCTTAACAGGAAGACACCACCCTCATAGGAACACTGGTCCGGCCCAGTGACGGCCACCACAGCCCAGTAACACTTGTGTAATACAGTGATGAATTACGGTCAACAGGTGGTCCAGAGCTGGTCTGCTGAAACGCCTTGAAGTCACAGCCTCCATAACCTTTGATTAACTCATACCACTCAGTCCAAACTCTGACTACCAGATCAGAACCAGCTTCAGACCACAAGGTGTGTGTGAAGGTTCTGAGTGATCCAGGTCATGGTAATTTACTGGGTTAATCATCGACAACTGGACATGTAATTTATTTGAAGATGTTTTGCCACTCATCCGAGAAGCGTTGTCAGTTCTGAACTGACTAGTGGCGAGTTCTGCTTCGAATGCTAAGGCCATGTCCACATGGAAACGCTTTGTTGTGTAAACGCACGTTTTGCATCATTTAGGCCGATTGTCCAAATACATCCCGTAAACTACGGGGCTGTAAACGCACTTTTTTGGAACCTGATCTCATTTGAATACGCAGCCCTGAGGTTTGCATCTGGACGGCCAGTCCGTTTCAAGATTGAGGCGTCACCGCCCCACCCCCGACATTCAGCCTAGGACCTCTTCCCCCCGACGTCTCATAACAACAACAACAATGTCCAAGCTGAGTTTGTGCAGCAGCAGATAGTGAGTCTGTTCGGTTTGAAGCCGTGAGTGTTTATACTTCCGTGTCCGTCTTCTGGCTCTGCATCGAATCTCACCACCATGTTTAGTTTTATTTCATTTTGCAGTGTTTTTCTTTGTTTACTTGAAGTGATAGTGACTACAAGTAAGCAAATCTTGTTACTGCAGCAATTCCGACAAGATCGGCGTCATTTTCCACTCACTTTTCTGGTCAAATCACATATTGGACACTGAATTGCCGCTCTGAGATCGGTTATTCTGTGTTTTTAGTGAATTTCAGTGGCGCTTACAGGCATGAGTATGAACTACAGCATGTAGGTGCATTTACAATGGCTCCATTTGGATGAAAATATTGTTGATATGGTGCCAAGGAAGATGGATGAAAAAAAACCATTGTTTTGGTACGTGTGGATGTGGCCTAAGTTGGGTCATTTGCTCCCACAAAGGGGTGTGAGTTTCAGAGATGATGATGTTGACGGGACTGGACGTTGTTACAGTTCCTCAAGCTAATTTCACAGCGATTCATCCAACAGCTGCTCACATGTTCCAGTCAACATTTCCAACAATAGAACCACATCAGAGTCAACATCACCTCCCTCAACCCTGCGTTTGCCATTTCACGTGCTTCCTCTTCTCCTCCATTCATCATTTCACCCTCCCATCACTCCTTCTTCCTGGAACGTCATGCGTCGTGCTGTGATTTCCATTCATCTTCGTCTACTCTCTGGCTTTTCACGAGGAGCATCTCTCTATATGCGTCTTCTCATTCACTGAACATCGACTCGTAATTGCCACAGTGTCAGATTCCACTCTTCCAGATGTGCTCCCTGGAGCTCCGCAGAGAACATGCTGGCTTACAAGCTGCGACCCAAGCATGACATCATCTCCCCCTTCGACGATTGTCAGAGCTTTTATTCCCTTGGAATCCACCCTCTCCAACGCCACTCACCAAACCAGACCAAATCTGCTGATCACAACAGTTTGAACATACACGAGGCAGCTGGATGAGGGGGAAACCTCTGGGACAGATCAAGCACCTCTGGAGGAACTAAAAATACACACACCCAAGGGTCAACGAGTGACCTTCCTCCAGAATCAATAAGCAACATGCAGAAAGAATTAGGAGTGTTACTAAAAGCCTGCACTTGGGTAAACGCCATATTCTTACATTACTGTCGGTTTATTTTGTGAAGGTAAATAGAGACTTCATAAGAAATACAAATGAGAATCCAATGAATTGGAAAAAAAGGAGACTGACATCATTTTTTTCAGCTTCGCTAAAACTTCTGTAATGAGTATACGCGACGAACCTGACATCATAATAACTACTTGTCTCTTTTCAAATAGCGGTTTTAAACAACACACAGTGACTGTTATCCTCTAATTATAGTTCTACAATGTCACTGAGCAGTTTTCTTTGGTAATATTTACCCTGTTTTTGTTCATAAAGGTCTCCTTAATGCTTCCTGAAGCAGTATTATATGGATTTAAATGTGTTTTATTAGCACTATGTTCTAACTAGCGATTACTTCTTTCTGTCCTGTGCTGCTTAAATTCACATTGTGACACACACTCACATTCGTTAGAAAACGCAGCAGGACAGAGGTGTGTCTCGCGCCAACAGGGCAGAGAGCTGCAGGCGACGCTCCTGCACAGCGTCGCTCGGGTTTTTCCAGCAAGTTGATAGATATGGCAGCGAACGACTCCAGGTGATGCTGTGACAGCTTTCACAGCAGGCCTCCGTCTGGAGTTCCACTCAGGAGCGCCAGGCCCCCGCCAGCACAAAAATGGTATTTTCTGCTACGTTAAATGGATCAGAACCAGAAATGAAAGGATTCTCCATTTGTGTGTCCGATTGTGTGGGTTGAAGAAAATGCAAAGAAGATACTAAATGTTCCTATTCACCACATTGTCATAAAGAGGTTCATATGATCATATGACACAAAGGGATGTGAAGTCTTTTGTGGATTGGCCTGAACAAACTCTTCATCCCTCTCTCCAGGAAATTAACAGATACTTTATATCACTATTCTGCAGTAAAACCAACTGATTTGTTCCAAGCCCACAACAGTAAAAGCGTCTGAAAATCATCAATATCAAAGTTATCTTCTGTCTGTCACGGGACAGTTTAGGCTTACAAGACATCTTTAAGGTCAAAGGGCGGCTGCAACTATGTATGAACAGGGAACGAGAACAGCCTCACGTATCAGTGAGGAGATGGACCCAGTCGGGTTGAAAATACTTCCATTGTGTCACGGCGGACACACTCACACACACACACCCTCTGTGAAGTATGTAGAAATGTGCTCATGTGATATACTTCAAAAGAGTGATCATGAGAGAGAGTCTCCCATCAGTTGATGGTTTTGCCTCAAACATTCATGTCTCATCCAACAACCACATATTCCCCCGAAGGGGTTAAGACTTTGTCACATGAACGCGTTTCCTCTTGGCTGCTGCTTCACATCTCATAAGATATCTTGCTGCAGAGACGCAGCCTTTCCTTCCTGCTCGGATAGGATCAGAACAAAGACAAACAGGTTCTACCACTGCGCATTTAAAAAAAAAAAATTAAAATAACCTTATTTTCTCCAGAGAAATTAAAGCAACAACTTTTAAACATACTGAGGACGGACGTGTCCCGGGAAAGATCTCCAGCAGTCCCGTTTCTCCTCATCCTGGGATGACGTCGTTAGTGCCGAGCACTGCGTTGACCTCCAGGAGGGTTCATGTGGACATGTTGCTCCAGGCAGACGCAACAGAGCCACTGCTGCCTGTATGAGGCCAGTTTGATGGATGGTTCTGCCCCTGCGTTGGCCTGCGAGACAGAGCCGGAGATACGGGGGGCAAGCCTGGTGCACAGATGCAGCATTGCTATACACACACACTCACACACTCCCAGTACCTAAGGTATTGTGAGCCAGTGGTCAGGGTTCCATACACAAATATGCATTGAGCATTGAGAAACAAAATAAAATAGTTTCATGTATTTTTACACAAATTCTGTGTTCCGGTGTTGAGATTCCACTTCAGTTCCAGGTGTTAAATTTACAGCTAACGAAAAACATGGCAGTAGGTGCAACAGGATGTCAAATCACAAATGTGAAGGAAAATCAAAACATATCTTGTGTATATAGCAAATGCAACTAATACGAGCTCTGTTTTCACCTCCTATAAAAGTATAACGACTCTTTTAAACTCTGCCGTGTGAACACATCGTATAAAACCAAACTGGCACGGCAGTTTGAATGCGACTGATAATACATTGCAGATGGTGGCTGACGTCTCCTATCGGATCCGATAATACAAGAAAGACGGAGGCTGACAGCTGGATCCATCTCTGTAAGCGTTGGTTAAAAACGGCTGGCACTTTTAAACTAGTTAGATATGGCTCTTTGTGGAGGCTAACAATGCTCTTATGCACACCGATTTTAATTTACAGCAAATTTTAGTTGTAAATGATGTGACTGTCTGTGTGTGGTGCTTTACCTGTGTATTGATGCTGCCTTAATTGTATACTGATATGTATTTCTTTGATTTAAAAGTCATTGGTTTGGAGCCACATTTCTTTTGTTGGCACAAACATTTGTCCAGATACCTGGCCGCAATATATCCAGAAGTTCAAAAGTTTCTTCTTTACTTTGGACTTTACTGTCCTTCTCTGGTGCACCTGCCTGACAAATAGATGTGTGAAGATTTTTGCTGTTCCAGTGGCAAATCATCAGAAATCACAGCTGAGAATGTGCTGTGACTTCATCTGACGACGCTGTGGAGGCTGCGCTGGTTGTTTGCACTCACTTTAACCTTTTCACCCCTCTCCTTGGTGATAACCCAATCTCTTGCTACGCCCCCCCACCCCCGACTCCCTATCGCCTTGTCTAACATCCTCCTTAGCAGCTTCCCTGTCCGCCCTGATGCGTCATTATGACCGAGGTCGCATGAAAAAT
Source organism: Aeoliscus strigatus (assembly GCA_901007665.1). NCBI lineage: Eukaryota > Metazoa > Chordata > Actinopteri > Syngnathiformes > Centriscidae > Aeoliscus > Aeoliscus strigatus. Next base: position 90,476 of record CAAKHB010001543.1, on the reverse strand, counting down.
ACCTCGCACAGCTGAAGTCGAGTCACCGCGTCCTGACAGGAGAGATATGGGAATCATCTGCTGTCCGTATAAGGTGCTGCCTTACAAATGACTCATTTTTCATTTGACATATCTTATCCTGTTTAAAAAAATGTTGAGAGTGACAGAGCGATGATGAATGTGGAAATGTGTCTGTGTGTGGCTTGACCCTCCTGAGAGCGGAAGACCTTTGTGAGCTCAAAAGACGTGACGTTACACCTTCACGGGTGTCCTGTGTATTTGAAGAACTTCCACATGCGCTATCAGTTTCTTTCCGAACGCGCGTGTGTATAAATGTGTGGATTTATTCCCTCTCACCTTCACACCGGTCTCTGTGTTTGTATTAGAGCTTAGCAGCTATTACAGGAAGACTGGATTTTCTAACAGACTTTTCACACAGATATGAGCACTAGCAGCCAGTCGCTGCGACTCACGGGTGAAAAAAACAACAACAGCCAATCACTGAGCATGTGTTCACAATGCATCTGTTGCACTGGACATCTTCAGAAAGGCAAAGTTAGATTTGATTTCTCTCTCACTTGTATGTCTGCTGCCATGGCAGATAATCAGTCAATACTGAATGATGACTCACATCCTCTCGGGTGTTCGTTGAGATTTAAAGATCCAGTGTGAATCTATTCATGTTTTACACATTGGCCTGTTTACATCTTGGCTGCAGTTTTTTCCCCAGATTTTTGTCTCGTCAGGAATGTTCTCCACATTTTGCTCATGGTAACATTCCTCATTCACACTTGTGTTTGGTAAAAAGCTATCTAGAAGACGATATGTGCATGTTATAGCGATATGTACATGAAATCTCATTTGCACCTCTTACTGGAATTCCTTTTCTCAATCTGACTTTTGATTTTATGTCCCAGTCTGATTTGATTTTCAAAGTCGATGTCGTGTTTTCTTCAGTTCTGACTAATGTAGACAGTACAGCACTGTAAATATTACTTGTTTTATTTTCTTTTATTTGTATTTATTGTATTTTATTTGTATTTGTTTTTATTCGTATTTAATGAGCTGTGTTTTTAGAATTTGAGTTTGATTTTTTTTTCATTTTTTGTAATATTGCTAATGTCGGTCACTATTTGCATCTTAACACCAAGACATATTGTACTATTCCATTCTGATGCTGACTAAAAGATCGTAGCTGACGTTCTGACAACTGTTGGTCACGTTTTTCAAATTGTCTTGACAGACTCTGAGACTAATAGAAAACGGCAGATGACACAGCATGTGTCAGGACTGATATTATAAAACACATCAGCTTCACCACAGTTGTCACATGATTATTTCACGATGCTGCACAGATGGCAGAAGCACTAATGCACATCCTTCATGCTCAGAGGTGGCAGCGTATGAAACCAAAGTCATGTGTGGGGGGGGACCTTTGTGGTTTCACAGTCTTGCAGCACAACCTTTGAACTACTCTTCTGTTTTCTGTTCATCCTGTGTGCCCGTGCAGCTCCCTCAACTCTGCCTGCACCCAGAGCTCATCTAACAGAGCTGAATGTGATTATTTCCACATCTAAGCTTTTCATACAGTCCAAAAGGCTAATGTGTTTGTTGTCTTTCTGCCGCCATGACAGACACAAAGTGTTGAAGGGCTATTTCCTCATATTCATCCTGTCCTCTGACCTCTGCAAACAAAAGGACCTGTTGGCCTATTTACCTTGCTTTAGGAATGAAAAAACAAAACAAAATAATGCTTTGACATGGTTTCATTGAGTCTGAGGCCACAAAACAGCACATCAAGAAGCCTAGGACTGGTGGAGGTTTGCTGCAGGACCAGAGATGCAAACTGTTTCACTTGGACAGAATCTGGTAGGAGTCTGAGCATCATTTCAAAATGAGGTGAACTGTGTCATTTAAAGCTTCAACAGCACCTTCAAATGGGGTTGAGTAACAGGAAGAGATTATGTCAATGTTTTTACATTGTGTCCTGTAAAAACAAGGCATTTTATCATGAGTATTATTATTTATGGTACTTGCTGCATCTGACAGTTACAGACATATAACCAGTCACACAGAGGAGGGACCCACATGCATCCTGTTGTATCTGACTTCATATCTCCAACCACAGACTGACAGTCCATGGACACATTTGTGTAGGTGTGATCTTTTCATTTCTGTGCGTCAGTGCACCTTCTCAGAAATGCAACCACACGTCATGGTGGTGCACATCACAACAACAGGTGCACGATTGGCCTTTTTCAAACCTCCATCTTTGTTTTTTCGTTCACTAAGATAGACCATCTCATCTTAGGTCGCACTCCAAAAACAAGCTTCATTCACAATTATGTCAAAGAAACAAAAAAAAGCACAAACCTTTTAGAAATGGTCTCATCTAAGACGTGTGAGTTTGTCAAGCAGATCAGCGCTAATCACACGCCATCTGTGACATCGCCACTTGCTTAAATGTCCACACGGTCAATGCAGAAACCGGATCTTATTTGGACAGACCTCCAGGTTAACTCTCTGCTCTGGATCCACCGTGAACCCCTGGCATCTGTCTGTGGCTCACGCTGACAGATGCTGAGAAACGTCAGGAATCAGGTTATGATAGGTTCATCACAAAAATGTTGCCATTCGATCCATTGCTGACATAAAAAGCGCTGACTGACGCTGCTATGACTGACCCATGATAGATGATGAAGATGTGATTGACAGGTTTCAAAGATCGACTCCAAAGGTGAATGCGTCCGAAAAACCGATCACAGAGGGCAACAATAATATTGTTAATTTCTTAATGTTTGCGGAAATCTGTCTGCTGCTGCCAGCAGATTGCATAACACAGGGAGTGTGCTGATTCAAAGGCAGACAGATAGAGGAGGAGGAGGAGGAGGAGAGGACATCTTCCAAATGGCAGAGATGGCAGGGTTCACTCCTCCGTCTCGCCAGGCTCATAAATTCAATTCAGTGCTTTAATGTCTGAAGACTTACATCCCTCGACCTCGCAGCGTTCGCTGAATTCACCATCTATCTCTGCATCGATGGAGTGTTCTCTGGAAGAATTCCCTGACTCGAGACGTGAAGAAAACTTAACTCAGCGCCCTCATCGCTCTGTCTTTGACAAACGCACTGAACATGAGACACGTGCAGACACCTTGAGTACAAGAACGTCTGACGCGAATGGCCGTCAGTATTCAGTTTGATGATGTCACTAGACAATCCTGGTCCATTTTTGCTTGCTGATGGTGATCGCAGTAGTCGCCATGGTGTCATAAACACTCGCTTTACCTGACAGTATAATTGAGTTGTAAATATGGTCATTTATACTGTAATAGTTTCTTTGTGCCATTAGCAACAGGTGGTCGGGGCTGTTTTTCGTATTGTGCAGGTAAACTGATTGGTTAACATCATGGAGTCCACTTGTGATGACATTTGCAAACATTTTATCAGCTGACCGTTGCAAATAAAATGTTCTGAAGTTGAAAATCGTTCGTCGCAGCTCTTGTCTTTGTGCTGCTCACGTCCTCTTTGGTGACTCTGCTTTGCTCTGCGCTGATTGAAGCCAGATGTCGCTCTCTCTCTCTCGTCTTGCGATACAAAACTCAAACCACCTGTAACCCCATCTCCGTTAGGAATTTACAGAGATTAAATGCTGCCACTACAATAAGCACATGTGGGCCTCTGCGGCAGGCTGAGGTAGCTCCGATAGCACAACATGGAGTCTCCTGGTTCTCCTGGTCTCCACACACACACACACACACACACCACACACACACCCTGTGGAACCAAGCTGAGGTCATACTGGAGCAGCTCCGACCGCAGCGTTTGACCGGGCTGACACCATCAGAGAACCCTGACGACTTTAGTTTGCCAGACTCGTTCACAAGCAATCAGGCAGAAGGTGCACAGACGGACCCCAGCTCACGTTTTAATGACGGGGGGTGATGGTGATGGAGCAGCAGAAGTGCACAAATGGAGCAGCGGATGCACAGAGGTGACCTGCAGAGACGACGGGCCTGCACAGAGGAGCAAAGGTGTGGGTGTTCTGGTGTGTGTGTGTGTGTAGTGGTGGAGGGGGGGGTATCCTGGGTAAAGCGCTTACTCCTAACATCTTGATGTGATGATGGGCTGGTAATGATTTGTTACGTGAGCTTCTGGTGATCCTTTATCTCCGTCGCCATCTCTAACTCAATTCTCTAACGACCGTCACAAGTCTGGATCACGTGTTAGCGAAGGAATCCGAGAGTTACCGGGACAAATGCTGTTTACTCTGCTCACTTTCTTTGGGTTTGGAGAAGAAGAATATGAGAATATGAGAAGGAGTGGATTCATCTCCTTCAGCCCCCAGCAAACACGTATACACACACACACACACACAGCTGATAATGAAGCTCACTGACTCTCACAGCAGACAGATTGTATATGTCCATATTTATACATATACACATACAGTATATACTGTACATATATTGTTTCTTTGCCTGATGAGGGACTTTTTACTTACTTTTAATTTTATTTAACTTTTTGCTAGAGAGACAGCAACTGCTGGAGGAACACTCCTTGTATGGTTCTTCAATAAAGAGGACTCTGATTCTGATATTCATCCAGATCAGATTGATTCCAATTATCTTAATTCCTAACAAGCATTCCTAACAGCAAAAAAGGTCTCTTTAAAATGTGACCTTCATGCTATTTTCCTCAATCAATTTTACACCTGGAAGAGGAGAATGCCACCAAATGCAGTTCAAACAACACATAATATACGTATATGCAGCAACAAGACCAACACAACTTGTTGTAGTTTCTAGACTTCACAGGCTTTGCAACACAATATTTTCTGTAACATGACATCACTGAAATGTTTGCAATGAAGAAATACTTTCCCAGGAACTGAGAACACACACACACACACACACACACGACAGTGAGTCGGCGCACAGAAACAATTAAGTGTCCTGCGGTTTCCCACAGTCTGAATTT
>CAAKHB010001543.1:69808-79905 GCA_901007665.1 Aeoliscus strigatus | reverse complement strand
TACTTTGTAAGTCAACTACACAAGTATTTCTCATCACGCAGCAGGTGCACACATAACACACACCTCTGAGACAATAACATTGTGATCCACCGAGTTCTACCATCATCTGGAATCAATAATTATGCCAAAGTCAAATGAAATATCTGCCTATAAATCATTAATATACAGAATAAAATATGTTACTCACCAGAGGCAAACTTTGGCACAGGGCATGATGGATGAAGTCCATTCACTGTTTCTGTTTCAGGGTGATGATAATAACAACAATAATAATAATAATAATAATAACAGTATTGCTGACTGTTAGCTATTGATGAATAGTTTGAGCTGCTGTAGAAAAACACTGAATGTGTATCTTATAGATCAGAGCTTCACAGTTTGGCCACAGACTTGGGAACAAATGATGTCAAACTATGTGGTGATGATGCTCCAAGAGGAATTGTGTTCAGTATCTCTCCACATGTCGATGCCTCATCAGATGTATTTTGATTTTGAAGTGAAACATTGAACCAACTCAGTTTCCTCCTGCAATAATGATTTCATGTGAAATCCATCCTATATTAAGCCGGCTTTGTTGGGGTCTCACAGGCAGACAGCATCGAAATGTCATTTTTACCATCATTAATCACAAAAAGGACTTTAACATGCATTTTGTTGTAGCTTTTCACCTGGGACATTTTAGTATTTTCCCTCTGTTTCAGAGTAATTTGAGAACAACTGTTAAAATTGTCCATCCTAACCACAGGTTGTCCAAATAATCGATTCAGTAAAGGTGGCTGGGGAGGTATTCATCGGAGACTCCCATCAGGAATGCCACACCATCTGCAGCAGTAATGTACCATGAAGAGGAGATTTCTGTAGTATCTGACTCCAGTGCTATGCTGGGGCATCAGCCAAACGTTTCATACTGGTCGGCAGTCTGTGTTTCTGAATTGTACCTGTGGGTCGCTTCGTTTGCAGGTTTGGTCTGTGAGAAAGAGAACCCCCCCCCTCCCCTGCCCCGCTCCCGATTAACCCTGATGGTGAAAGATCACAGGGTCGCTACGCTCCTTGGCGTTTCCCAACCTCCGATCACATGTTTTGAGGCGAACATCAGCTGGCTTCTGTCCACAACTATCGATCAGCCTGAGAAGTCATCTGGTGGGGATTACTCGCTGCTGCCGCCTCACTCTGCAACTCTGCAGGACATTTTCAACACTGGAGGCCCTTGGACGTTTTACAGCTTTAACCCCAAGAGCCACAGTTAGCATGGAAGTTAGTTAGACATCGTGGTGAGAAAATAAATTCAAGATTCAATGTGTGGAAAGAAACTATGGAAGCAAATGTTAGCAAAGGTTTCTAAAGCAAACGTAAAGATCCTGGTCCACATACTGATCAGGAGGGTCCAGTCACCGCGACAATGGGAGCTTCTCTTTCTCTGTCAATTAACTGTAAATGTGTGTACGTGCAAACGCAAACACTGTCATGTGCCTGCGCGTGTGTGCAGAGTTTCTTGCAGCTGGGCTTCAGAACCTCTCGAGGGGTCCCATTGTTCAAGACTTCCTGCAGAACTCTACAAGGGAGAACAGAGGAAAGGGAGGATCACACAACTTTGGGGGCTAAACAGTAAAGAACATTTTCGCTTGCTCATTTCCAAGTGATTCCACACGCTGATGATTAGAACCACAAATCTACGCTAAATTTACTTCAACTGATGGGAAACAGGATTCCGTTTTCTGTGTATCTTGCTTCTCCTGCGACAATAACTGACGCCTACTGACTGATTTGTGCCTTTGATACGTGACTTTCAATGCCGGCAAAATCACCTTTTGTTCAACTGCATCACACGCTGCGGATCTATTGCCTCATTGTTTATTATTCATGTCACTGTCAAAGGAGGCGGAGGCGAAACACATCCGATAATTGTACAGACTCGGAGCAGATGTTGAAACTGACGTTATTTTGACGCTTTCTGGTCGTCACCTCTCTCCGTCTTTCCCGTTTTTTTCGTTTTTTTTTTTTTCTTTCCAGATGTCGACTGTGTGCTGTAGCCCACCTGTGCGCTCATGTCCTTGGCTACGCCGCTGTCGTAATGGCACTGTAAATTACACCAAGCTTCTGTTTCATCTTCTATTCCACACCGGACCAGCGCAGCCCAATCGGCCATGGGGATGTTTGCACATGTAACCTCTTATTCACCAATTACCGTCATACCAGACCTTCTATCTGCTCTCGTTTCATATTGTGACAAGCTGTGAGAAAATGAGAAGGTTCTTTCATATGATCCCAAAATTGTAATTCTGTTTTTTCTCAGTGCTCTCTATGGCGTTTGAATATCAGGCTATTTAATATAATTATATTTTCTCAGCCATTATTCTCCAGTGACATAGTGTAGTGGGCTATTGAGAGGTTCTGTAATTCACTTACTGCAGAGCAATCGTAAGTGAATCCTCAGGTTCTCTCTGCGGGGGTGTTGTCTTAAAAGAGTCTCTGCGTGTGTGTGTGTGTTCCTATGCATTTATATAGAAGGGGGCACTATGGGTCAACCCTTTGCCCACTCCTGAGACAGGAAATGGCTCCAATATGGGCTTGAGTGTGGCCTCCTTAAAAGCTCTGGGGAGTGATTTTAGGCTTCTTGTCAAGAGCAGGGGCCAGATGTATAACATACATACACCATTTTCTACACACAAATCTGTATTTATAATAAAAGGGCCGTGTAGCGTATCTCCATACACATGTCACTCAATGCCTGTGCAGAGTTTTCAGAGTGTGTGTGTGTGTAGGGGGAGGGGGGGGGGGGGGTTGCAGGGTTTGCAAGCATGATTATTATTGTATTATTGAACTTCTCCGTCATTAATTTCAAACACTCACGGAAACTGTTTTCTTTTCTCTAAATGAATAAATCCCAGTCATTCATCTCTGGCGTCTTTAAAACCTTCAACTTCTGTTTGTTTTCATGCTGTTATCAACAATTTATTGGAATGAAAATAGTGCTTGTACACTGAAAATAATACAGTTCAGGCGTAGGAGCTTTTTAAAAACTAAAAAACAAGGTTACATTTGAAAAATATGGTACAGTATGGCAAAACATACTGGTGTATAATTTGAGGTGTGAAGGAGTAGGACGTTACATTTGTACCTGATGCATCCGATCAAACAAGGGTAACAACGTCTCCCGAAGATGGTGCCTGACTACTGACTTCTTTTGGGAATTAGTGCTAATATGTAATATGGATGTTTTACAAGCTGGAGTTCAGCTACAAAAAAGCATTTATTTAGATAAAATTGCCAAAGACAATCTTACTCCACATTCAAAAGGACTTTATTATACTGCTCATTCATATGGAACTAGTTTCTGTGTCACGCCCTGGTGTAGTCTGAAATCTGCTGATGATTTTTTAATTAGATCAATATGAATTAGCCCTACTTGACTTTTCCAGATTGTTCATGACTGCATTAACCCTGAAACCCTGTGTTCACTGTTTTTGGCCCAAAGCTCTTTTCCTTTATACCGGTCTACAACCACACCAGAGAGCTTGGACAACATGAGGCAGAGGCTAAATGGAGGAGACGAAGGGAGGGTGGAGTGAAGTGGAGGACATTTGGGAGTAAATTCACTGCATCATCATCAACAATGGACCTCTGCCAAAGCTGGAGTGCTTCCTTTAATCACTGACATTCAGGAGAGAAAGTCAAAAGCCTCCAAACTAATCCACAGTCAATGCACAGTACACATGATGAAAAATAACACTGATGTGATGTGAAATGCTGTTTTATTTCGTTGAATATATCTTCACTGTGATCTAATCTACATGTATTGCCCTACATGCTCTTCCTAATCGCACTACTACAAACATGCCCATTTAAAACAGAAGATTCCCTGAGGAGGATGGTCCAGCTCATCCAATGATGATTAGCATCACTTCTGAGGAGCTGAGGAGAGAAGAGAAAAACACTTGCAGCCTGCCACCTTGTGCTAAAAGGTTATATTGCACTGTTTTGGGAATGTTTGTCTCAGTTCAGCAATATCTGTTTTTTTCTGAATTAAAGCTGAAATTGGGTGTGCTGCATGAGATGTATGAATGAAATAACCTATTACATTGACGAGAGCAATGTTCCAGAGGTATGCGGTTTTTTTTAACGACTCAAAATTACACATTGGACATTTAAGCATAATATAATTCAAGTTGAATGAGTTGATGACAGTGTGTCTGCTCTCTCTATACACAGTATACGTTAATCGTCTGATTGAAGCAGACATTCGATATTCAGTATGTCCGATGACACATGAATGCAACACGAAAGATGCGTTCACGACCAACGTCCAGCTCACAATCCATTAACGTCACTCCCTCCGCCACCATGTTGAATCAGGAAGTGGGCTGAGTCGAAACAGGAATCCCGAGTCGAGTTTGACGTCTTCGGCTGTCCTATTTGATCGGTCAGCCATTTTACGATTTTCCCCTTAAACATTGCGTTTACATGCCGAGTGGCTCTCTGGACGGCCGAGGTAGGTGCTTCTGTCCGGATATAAACCTTTTGCGGCACCAGATATGACTTCCCTAGCGCAGAGAACCTCGGGCCTCGTCCAGCGGAGGACCGAGGCCATCCGCAGCGCCGCCGCAGACAAGGAGAGGGAGTCCGACGGCGACGAGGACGAAGTGCGCCGCGGGGACGACGACGAAGAGGAGAAGGGGGACTCGAAAGAAACCAGACTGACACTGATGGAGGAGGTGTTGCTCTTGGGCCTCAAGGATCGAGAGGTGGGCTGGTTGTAATCCGTCCCCCCGGTTAGCTGCTAATCCACGGTCTTTTCTTGCGTCGCCGTGTTTGCAAACAGCTAACTTTGTTTTGTTGCAAGTTTCTCGCCGCAAGCGGCTGCTAATATTTAGCTAGTTATCAACTATATGACAACCAACAACAAACGTAGCAGCACATTGCTTTGTCCTAGTTAAATTGGGTTGTTATTGTTGTTGGGGAAACATGTAGGTTAGTTTCTAAATATCAAACCACTTATCCAACTGGCTTTGCTAGCTTAGCTAGCTCTGGGCACCTTGACAGTTTACTTGACAACTCACCACAAACGACGTGCCTCCGTTTTAACCTGGACGTGGCTCAATTCCACTCAGCAGACCGACCCACCAACACGTCAGCAAGACGAGCTAACTAGCACTTTTTTTTTCTGCCGACGTCTCTCCTCCCAGGGCTACACGTCTTTCTGGAACGACTGTATTTCATCCGGCCTGCGGGGCTGCATGCTGGTGGAACTCGCCCTCCGTGGGAGGCTACAGTTGGAGGCCTGTGGCATGAGGAGGAAGAGCCTGCTCTCCAGGAAGGTGAGTGGCCAGAACAGAACGTCATGTTAAACATGGTGATGTATATATGACTCCTGTACAACTAGGATGTAACTTGTAGGCGTCATCGTTCAAATATGTGTCCTGTTGTTTGCCAAGGTAATCTGCAAGTCGGACGCCCCGACAGGAGACGTGCTGCTGGATGAGGCCTTGAAGCACATCAAGGAAACTCAGCCTCCAGAGACAGTTCAGAGCTGGATCGAGCTGCTGAGTGGTGAGATAAACACACAACACATAGAACTGCTATCACTGCTGAAGAACTTGTTTTGTTTAAAACTTTATTTACAAAAGTACACTAGGAAAAAAAAAACCCAAAACATTTGAACAAGATAAACAGCCGCTGTTGTCACTGTACCCAAGGCATTAAAATATGTCTGTGGATCCGTCCTTGTCCTTCAGGAGAGACCTGGAACCCCTTGAAGCTGCACTATCAGCTGAGAAACGTCCGGGAACGTCTGGCAAAAAACCTGGTAGAGAAAGGAGTTCTCACCACGGAGAAGCAGAACTTCCTGCTGTTCGACATGACCACGCATCCGCTCACCAACAGCACCATCAAACAGGTAACTTGTGGCAGTGAGTCACTGCAGTGCAATGAGGTTCCCGGAGCTTTACAAACTAGAATGTTTGCATAAGTGATTATATGCTAATACCTGTATTGGGCGTCACAAAGTGTTTTTGTCCGGTTTCAGCCTTGTTGAAGAGCAATGTAGTATATGGGTGTAATTTCCACCTAAAGCAAAAATCATTAAAGCTCAAACAGGTTCAGTAACATTTCATTGTCTTTCGTTTTATTGCGGTTTATCAGGGATGTTTTCCAGCACATTTACACGCAAATATTACTGTTCACAGCGACTTGTCAAGAAGGTCCAGGAGTCCGTTTTGGAGAAGTGGGTCAACGATCCCCATCGCATGGACAAGCGAGTTCTGGCCTTGATCCTCCTGGCCCACTCGTCCGACGTTCTCGAGAACGCCTTCGCCCCGCTGCAGGATGACCAGTACGACCTGGGCATGAAGAGAGTCCACACTCTGCTGGAGCTGGAGCCGGAGAAGGAGAGCGCAAAGCCCAACTCCAATGAACTAATGTGGGCTGTGGTGGCTGCGTTTACGAAATGAAAATGCCCGGACTGGTTGGACTGGAAGATCTGGCTGCGATCTGTGTTATTTAATTAGTTGAAGGACATAAATGAGACAGACTTCCCTTTATTGAGACAATCTATTTTGGTTGGGGAGCCTGTTTGTGCATCTGTTCTGGATGGCATTTTGGCGGTAGTCCATACTAACCCAGTCTGATTGGTGGTGGGCTTCACCAAGTAACATTTGGTTGGTGGGACTGTTCTCTAAATGACAAATGACTGGCTGCTTTCACACAGAACGGTGTCTGATCTACTCCTGCGCGGCTGGATAAACCTAACACAGCAAACCAAACCAAACGGGCCTCCTGTCATCTTACATGACACAACAGAAGAAAGTGGCAGCAGTAGTCGCGGTGAATATGAAGATTTTGACCTGGGCCAAGTTTCTCTTTCATACATAAGAAACCTCATCTCTCCATCGCTACCTGACCTGTCCACTGTCCTGTTCTCCCTCATGCAAGGATAGATGATAGATGATAGCCCAGCACTTGACCCCGTATAGACGTCCTGCTTCCAGCCTGCTCGTGTTGGAATAAAACGCAGTCCTTCTTTCGCTACATTGTGAGGAAAGAGGGAACCCAAATTAGCACCTTTTGTTCAGTTCCTGCTACGTGAAGAGTGAGCTGGGTAATTTGGTCCTAATAGGCTCTTAAAGAACTAAATCTGGAGTCTAACAACATGTTTATTCATTTACTGTTTATGCAAGGGTCTGTTTTGTGTTTCTGAATGCGACTAGTCTTCTGCTTCTGTTTATGTTGCTCGTAGCGGCTTGTGAGTAATTTGCCATTTATCAACTATTTTGCACAGTTTGTAGACGTGTAGGTAGAATGACATTTCTGTTTGTTTTTTTCTGGAAGGGAGGGGAGGGGAAGGGTTGAAGATCAGATGGAAAATGATTAACCATGTCAACCCTCTGAAAATCTGCAGCTGTCAAACTATACTTTAAAGTCATTCCTGGGCACAATGTGCACATACGAGTATGAGAGTGGGGTCATTCTTTTGGACGTCGCAGCTGCGTCGGGACGCATCTGGTTCAGGGCTAAATCCATAGACTAGAGCACCTCCGCTTATTCCAGTGTATGAAAGTGAAGTGGAATTATCTGACGTAACGCGTGAACAGGCAACGCAGGCGTGGAATTGTAGCAAACGAGGAAGTAAAGGAAGCTTAAGAACCACGAGAAAGTTGGTCCTCAGCAAACTTAAAATGACAGCAACCATCAGTGAACAAATGTCTGGAGTGTTCTGTCTGAGCCGCTCACACAGAGAGGGATCGATGGAGATCTGTTGGCATCCGTCGAGCTCTGACTGCGTCTCAGTGTTTTCGACACATATCCTCACTTTCCACCTACGGCGTGATTTCTCCATTATTGATTGACTGGCAGCTGCTGTCTGCAGTACCTCGCTCATCACTTTTGTTTCAAATAGTGTTTCTCAGATCAACACGCTTCTGATTACACCACCAGATATGTTTGTTTCCAGGTAAACTGTGTGTTGCTTATTGGCTTATGTGAGCATGTTAGAACAAACCCAGTGGAGCAAAAAGGATGCAGGTCGAAGAGAAAAAAAATGTCTAAGATGATTGTAGCCTAGTCGGTGTGAAGCTACTTCACCTAGGATTTCATGGCGTACTAAAAGCTCTGCCCCGTTTTTCCTGCCTTCAAAATACCAAAACGTTTGAAGAGCCGTCGATCTGTTTACATCACCCGATCTGTTTCACAGCAAAGACAACAGGCATGTGATTGGTGGAGGACCTGGGTCCTTGCGGAGTCAGTTACAGAGAAAAAGTATGTAATTATTTGTCATTTTATGTGTACAACCTAATGGAATTCAATGAAAGGGATCTTCTCTCCTATCCTCTATAATTCTGTATGCTTTTGTATTACCACAAAATAAAACAAGGATCCTTTAAGTGCCTGAATTTAGCACTGTGTTGCTGTTGTGGTTTTTGTTACATCCCATGGGAAATAACACAGACTCTTAATCTTTACACTGACACTTTAATTTAAAGCTCTTTTTCTTGTTCACACACTGGATGTACAAGTGTCTTTAGATACATCTTCCATGAACATGAACAACTACGTCCCTCCTGCACAAATGTCCACACGTGTGACCACGCAAACGACGCAGTCAGCACCCTCAGCATTTGGCCTCTGCTCACATGTCCCAGTCAGTAGGTGACTGACGACCTGTAGACCTCCACGTCTCTGTGGAACTCTGACGGTCTTTGCCAATTCCCCTTCCGGCGTGTCCATCAGGACGTTTTCTCCAGCTCACTTCCCTTCGTGTGTCTTCTGTGAGAGTAGAATCCACATCTTCAAACTTGAATCCTCCAGCTTCCCAGAATTCACTGTATTTACTTTGACGTCATCGCTCCTTTAATTTGACGACATCCATGAAGTTCTGGATCAGTCTCAGCAGGCTGTATTTCCAGTAGAGTTTGTCTCCCACACTACGCAGCTCGTGTGCACACTGACTGATAATGGAGGTCAGCTCTGAAAGACACCGTCCACATGAGGCAGGGTGAGTGTCCATGCTGTTAGGGAGAACTCAGTCTTTTATCTAAATCAGCTTTCTAAGACTGAGTTTATCCTGAAATAATGAAAACTGCAGAATGATCCTGACTCACTGAGCCTGAACCAAACTTTAAAGACATTTGCTTTGATTGGTTTGATCCAAGTTTTCCTCATTTCGGTACTAACAAACGCAGAATTTCTGAAACCGTGGTGAAGATCAAACAAAGTGGTTTAGACGCTCACCTTGTCCAGTCATTTTCATATCAGTCCGTGGGTCAGGCAGAGCAGACCAGCAGTGCCTCTGCCCTCTGTGTTTATGTAGCTCTGAAGTTGTGGCTTTGCAAGAAGCAACAGGTCTGAACTATTGATAGCAGCTCCGCCTTACATACTGCTGATGACGCCAGAGGAATCCCCACCGCTCACTGCCAAGTACCTCCCACTCTGAGGAACACTAACATCCATGTGATGTAGGTCTTTCATCAGCACTATTACATAAAATGATTCTATTAGTGCAATTTGTAGAAAACATATTATTGTCTGTTTTATGGAATTTGGACTTCCTTTTTTTATTATGTATTTAACACTTTTTTACCTGAACAATTGTAATGATTTTAAATATAATAACTTGAGATAGCAAGTGTAAAACATACAATTTAAAAATATATATTGCATATGTACTGGTTTAGCGGGTTAAATAGCTGATAGTTCAAGAGGGTAATGTTTCATAATAACAATCTTCAAGAGACAGTGATGAAGTTCTTATGTAAACCCGCCATGTTCAGATCAGGGGGTCAGAGGAGCATCAGCGGTGGAGTTTCTGCTCCGACTGGCTGATAAGATATTTTAACAAACAGTTTTCACTCACATCCTCATAACATGTTTGTCCATGCTGAGGAGGTTTGTCAGGGTGTCTGTTCAGTTAACACCAAGTTTATTGGAGGGGTGAATTATAGATCAAAGAATATGTTATTACACTTTGGGCCCAGAACCACTGAATCTAATGCAAAAAAAACTTCAAATCATCGACTGGGGGGTCCTCTGAGTAAATCTTACATCAGGTCCTGGTGAGTCTGTCAGCTGCTATGATAGGAAGATTCCTTGTTTGTGAAACAAGAGAT
>CAAKHB010001543.1:40529-65605 GCA_901007665.1 Aeoliscus strigatus | reverse complement strand
GGGCCATGGGACTACTGTGTTTTCTATAGGCTGGTGAGAACAACAGTGCATGAACTGAGGAGATGGTACAGCTATGACTAAATACTGTGTAAATTACTCTGTATTGGCATGTATATGTAGGTACCATACCCCAGGGATCGACTGAAATAAAAAGAAGACACATTCAGAAGTGCAGGGTACAATGTCGTCATAGTTTCATACACATGTTGGGCACTAATGAATCTTGACCAAAAGTGGTGGGTACATGTTCCCACCAGACTCAAGGACGATGTACTCTTATAAAAGAAGATTTTCATTGATGCATGTACAACATGCACAAGGAGAAATAAAGCAGGGACACAAAAATAATTCATGTGAGGATAAATAGGTAGAAAACAAACATAAACTGAAAAACCCAAAAAGCACAAAAAAATCCTGAACTGAAACACAAACACACAGAGGCTGAACCAACAGGACAGAAGGAAACAAAGGACTTAAATAGAACTGAACTGCAAACAAGACGCAGGTGGGAGCATGTGAGGGAAAGCAGGGAGCTGATTGGAGGATGGAGAATCTGAAACAGGTGCAGGCAATGGAACGGAAGGGAAACCAAGAAACCAAACACACCAATGTGAAAAATAAAATGAATTCACAATAATTCAAAACACATTTAACACAGAAACACACAATATGACACACGGTCAAAACCCAAAAGACCAAACTAACAACTACACGCAATGGTCCAAAGGTAAATGTAAAATGGTGCGTGCGTAAAAAGTTGAATATATATCATATTTATCTGTATAAAATCTACATATTTCTATGTGTATCTTTAATAATTAAACAACCATTTATCAATCGTATGAATCTATAGGTTTCATTTAATGACTGATCTGAATTTCTTTCTCACACTAACAATAGCATGGCTCAAGGAGAAACCTTTGAAATTCCTGAAGACTTATGTACTATTACTGGTTTGTTGCCAAAAACTGGATGCTGAGATATGCATTTCAATAAGTTTTATTGCTCTCATTGGTTCCAGGGACCGGTGAAAGTGGGAAGAGCACTTTCATCAAACAGATGAGGATCATCCATGGCAAAGGCTACTGTGACAGTGACAGGAAAGAGTTCACGCGCCTGGTGTTTCAGAACATCGTCACAGCCATCCAGTCTCTGATCCACGCCATGAAGACCCTACAGATTGACTACATCGATGACCAGAATATTGTGAGCTTTGTTTCAAACACAATTCACACATAGAATATGTATTGTCATGTCTCTAAGGTTTTACCAAAGTCAACTAATCCTTGGAGAACAGGAACATCAGCAACAAATGTCGAGTAGTCCAAAGAGACAGAACATCTTTCTAATATGTCAGCAATGGCAAGTGGACTGACTTTTCCTTTGTCGTCGTCTTTGTGTTGGTCCATCTAGAAACATGTACTAGTAATATAAGCCAGGTGAGACATAGAGACACTAGTTAGCACACTATTGTCTCGAACAATGAACTGAAGTAAACCCCATCTATTCCTAGAGCTAAAACATTTGTTTTTGCAGGTCTCATTTTCTGAGGTTATTCAAAGTTTGTGTTGTCCCTCAGAGCCACGCAGAGAGGCTGAGCCGAGTCGAGGCGGACCAGGTGTCCACTTTGGAGGCCTGGCAGGTGAACGCCATCAGGAGAGTCTGGAACGATCACGGTGTTCAGAGGTGCTACGACCGCAGAAGGGAATTCCAGTTATCCGATTCTGCCAAATAGTAAGACTTTTCTTTACCCCTGGTGAAATCTTCAGCGTGACTCTACCCTGATGAGGCCAAAGTCTTCACATTGCATCTCGAACAGTTCATGTTTCCGTACCGATATTGAGTCATATTTATTCTTGTCAATTTCAGTTATCTATCCGACTTGGACAGAATCGCAGGCGCGTTTTATATCCCTACGCTGCAGGATGTCCTGAGGGTCAGGGTCCCCACTACGGGCATCATCGAATACCCCTTTCACCTTTCAAAAGTTATCTTCAGGTATGACACTCGTCCAACCAAATAATTCAGTTCTTCTCTCGGTGAGAGCACCCAGCTGTGATCTGAAACACAAACATTTCCTCGTCACGTAGTTACAGTCGTAACTAAACCTACAAGAACCAAAAGTGTAGCTGAGCTAAAAGACTGGGAACTGTGCGTGAGGTAAAAGGGTAAAACCAACAGTAATATCAGATAGTACCTCCCGATCTCAGTACTTCTTCTGATGTGTTTGTAGGATGGTGGATGTGGGCGGACAGCGCTCAGAGAGGAGGAAGTGGTTCCACTGTTTTGAGAGTGTCACTTCTATCATATTCCTGGCCGCCCTCAGCGAGTACGATCAGGTCCTTTACGAGGACATAAATGACGTAAGTGACTGTTGCGCTAGCGATGAGGTGACAATCACGCGTAGCTGATGAGACGATCTTCCCTGCTGCTTCAGAATCGCCTGAGAGAAAGCCTCGCCTTGTTCAAGACCATCCTCTCCTATTCCTGGTTCCAAGAGTCCTCCACCATCCTCTTCCTCAACAAAACAGACTTGCTGGAGGAGAAAATCACACAGTCTCACTTGGCAACCTACTTCCCAGCGTACACCGGTAAAAAAACCCTACCTGTTCTATGAAACGTTCATGGGAGGTTCTGCTAACAAAGACCACAATGTCACATTTATCGATGCGGTTTGGGGAAAACTGTGATGACGCAACGTGATTGGAGGTAGTTCATGAGTGAACAAAGGTGTAATTACAGACACAGCGCTGTCTTAACTGATGTCTTTGAAATTCCCTCTGATTACGACCGTGTCCACTCTCACAGGGCCTCAGCGTGATGCTGACGCAGCAAAAAAGTTCATCTTGCAAATGTACGCTGAGCAACACAGAGGCCACCACAAACCGCTCTACAGCCACTTCACCTGCGCCACGGACACCGAGAACATCCGGGTGGTCTTCAAAGACGTCAAAGACACGCTCTTCAGAGACAACCTGGAAAAGTTCAACCTCCAGTAACACAGGTCGTCAGACTCAAACAGCAGCGAGACAGCTGTCACTTTCACGACTTTTGACAGACGCTGCTCAAAAACATTGAACGCATTTATCTCAGCGTATAAAACACGGCAGTATACGACATTTACAGTGCCAGATAACTGTCAAACCGACTTGTTGCAGCAGAGTCTGTACATAATGATTACATTTAGGCACAGAGCCAGTAAATGGTAGAAACTGGTTTGACAAAGTCTTTTGTTCTAAAAATGCTACCAGCCCTGCTTCACGGCTCTGGGAGGGGGAAGTAAAACTATAGCCCACAAGGGAACAAGTGTGTCTGAGTACTTGAGATACTTATGAGCCAAAAGAAGAGCACAAATTACCATCAAAATACAATCAATAGGTTTTGCAAGTAGATTCAATAATAAAAAAACAAAAACAGTATCATCCTCATCTCTTTATGTTACGGTACATATTTTCTTATTGCACAAGCACACCCACAGGAACAGTGGTCGCAGCTTGCTCAAGGGCATGTCGGCCTTGAATGCTCAGGAAAGAAACAAACAAAAAAATGATCTACTCTAATAATTTCATTCATCATCCAAACATGCCTTTGTCACTAATAGTCATTTAAAAAATCATTAGTAACCTTGTTACACAAATTGTCACCTCTGAGCTCTATTTTTTCTTTTAATACTCAAACAAATACCAACTTCTGTCTCTGCGTGGGCTCCGACCCACGACCTTTGTGTTAACAGACAGACCCACTAACCACTGGTCCACTGGAGTTCTAGACACAGATGTTCACAGAGTTCTAGACACAGATGATGAAAATGTCCCTATCTGACAATGAGGAAGAATCCTTCAACAGATTCCTGGATCCAGATGGATCCAGATGGTTCTAGAACACTACCAACATTGAATCATCTGGTCCTGGTCCATTAGCAGCATTTCCTGAAAGTTCAACTGAAATCTGTTTATAACTTATGAGTTCTTTTGCTAACAGACAGACAGATAAACGCTGGCGATGTAGTCAGTAATTGCAGGGCTACGACGTTACTCTGCAACATTTTTATCTTGTGTATTGCTATTTAATAGCTGGTGTCAGAGTGCAAGAATTTTCACGGCTGAAAGACAGTTTCACGACGTCTCTATGCCACGCCGGTGCTCCAGGTCGCGCTCACACGGATTCTGTCATAACAACCTTTGGACCACAACAATGGTCAACAAGGTGCAAAGGTCCGTCTGCCTCCGTCTGCTGAAACTGAGCCGTGGTAAGTGAGAGGCAGCCGACCTGTGCAGGAGAACAATGCCTGGTCCCTCGCGGAAGGAAAATAAGTCTCGGTACGACTGATTTTATCTGCTGTGCGGTTATCGTTTGTTTGCTCAAGAGTTGAAAAGTTCAACTCTAATTCAGAACAGAAAAGGCACATTTGAAGTTGGATTACAAGCAGCGGTACGACAGGCTGCAGAGCGTTTTTCCTTTTTCTACCAGCATGTGGTAAAGTGTGAGAATATTATCAGCGCACAAAAACGACAATGTTCTTGTTCCTGATTGTTATTGCTGCTTTACCCTGAGGGCTACTAAAAATCTTGAAGCTGCACAGCCGGCGTAACAAATCTACTGTCAGGCATTAATAGCAGCCCCACGCTCCTCCTGGGCAGTAATAACACATCTGCACATACACACCGTTTCTCCCCCTTCAGTCACAGATAATAACAACAACACACAAACATACCCTCCTACACCCCCATTCACCAGCACCGCCTGGGGAAGCTGCTGTGCACAGAGCTCTTATAGCAGGTGATCGCCCTTATTTGGTAATGGCCCAGATCATGTGACTACAAAATGGCGGAAGCTGAGAGCTGTTTGCAAGCCGAGCATCTCCACCGAGAGGCTGGGAGCAGGAATTAGACAGGGCAGCTGCGAGTACATCCATGATCTGACCCGCAGGAGCACACAGACTCCCGTGCCCCAGCAGTGGTGAGTACATTGTTGATTGTGTGGAAATAAGAGAGAGAAATAGGGATGTTCTGTTGTGTGTGTGTTTTTTTCTCACAGACAGGAAGCAGGAGTGAGGGAGGGGCTGCTGTCATCAGCAATGTGCTCCTGAATCAGAAGCAGCTCAGCATCCTCCATCAGTGATGCACATACTGATACTTGTTTTGCTATGGAAGAGTGTGTACGTCTATGTGTGTGTGTGACGATACACATTCATGTCGGCGTGGCAGTTATTGCCACTGTGCTGGATTTTGTGTGTGTGTGTGTGTGTGTGTGTGTTGCTGCTGCTTGCGCATTCATTTCCTTGTTCCAGGAAAAGGAGGGGGAACCCCCCCGCCCCCCACAAGGATGTTCCTTTCTCATGCGAGAACGAGCACACATGACTCGCTGTGAATCTGCATCTCTGTTTAATCTGTGCTCAGGCCAGTGTGCAGCCAGTCGAGTTGAATCAGACCTAGAAACAGGCAGTGAGAAGGAGGAGGGGGTCATCATGATGTAATAAGTCCTCCCCCCTCCCCCAGTCTCTCAGCATCCCCTTCCTCCAACGTCAACGCAATGATTAGTGACAGAGGGATATGACCTTTAACCTAAACGTGTCTTTTTACAATGATTCCACAGATGAAGTGAAATGAACACACAATGTTACAGCAGTGGTGGGTTGAGTGTTAATTATAGATAAAATGTACCTAAAGCACCAATGACATCTTGTATTATATGGGGAGGTATTACTGTGAGTGAAGTGTGTTAAGTGTGAGTTAAGCAGTCATTACATTTGTGTTAGTGGATTGTTAATTCATCATCACAAAACATACCTTTTCTTTGTTCAAACATCTCAAATTGTGCGATGCAGACGAACCACAGCAGACACATTCGTTTGTTCAGAACTCTGGGTTTGTTGCTGGTAAATAAAACCTGAACGTATCCTCTACCCAGGTCCTCCTGGGGATGGACCCGGTGTCAGAGACGAAAATGAACTCTGAGGGGGCTGAAAGCAGACCAGGTGAGCGTGTGAACCTTCTCCCCTGATTCAACGCTCACTGAGAGTGAACCGATGCATGGGACACATTTTATTTTGTAGTCCCGCCTTCCTCATTGCCGCTGCAAGGAGGCGCCACCCAAAGAAAAAAGCTATCCGCCCCTCGCATCAGTCTGTCACTGGACCAGAGCGAGGACGACTTGGGGGAGACGCCAGACGACCTCGACATTGACGTTGATGACCTCGATACTCCAGACGAGGGGGATTACCTGGACTACACGGACCATGAAACGGACTGGGAAGGTGGGTCAGATGGATTTCATCACCTTGAACCCACATCATCCTGAATTGTAGCAGTGCAGAAATCTCTGTAGGTCTCTCATTTCATTACATGGACCTTAAATTCTTGGTTACTCTCTTTTTTTGTCATTCCAGACCCAAATGCCAGTAGGAGGACAAGTGAGTCATTCAATTCAGTCCCAACTTACAGCGCGGAGGAGGAGCGCCAGGACACCAAGCTATGGAGGACGGTCATCATCGGGGAGCAGGAGCACCGCATCAACATGAAGATCATCGAGCCCTACATGCGCGTCATCTCCCACGGAGGTGACGATTCAGCAGCGACTCCACAGCTGATACGTCTTCAGACAGGATCTTCTGTTTTGTGCTAAACGTACTAATCAGCAGGCAGAGTTACTGGAAACACTGAAAGAGAAAGATGCCATATTGATCCTGAGGGAAATATCGACATTGAGTAGCTCTGGCATGCACCACAGCGGTGAACCGCTCCAGAGCTGGCAGGTGGATGCGGGCCAATGCAAACAGAAAATGATTGACGGTACAATTTGTAGATTCATGCTTCACATGCCAAACACTTGGCAGCACGTTACCAGTGAACGTGGAAAACTTCCTGAGTACCTCTGAGTACCTTACCAGCCGACTTTTGGGCCCCGACCCAGTCTAACACCTCCTATTTCCCTTCAGCTAGTTAGCAAAGTGGTGTACAACAGTGTCACAACAGCGTGACGAGCTTAATTCTCCTTTAACCGTACCACTGTCATCCTTCTAATCAACTTTTAGATGAGCTATTTGAAGCTACAAAAACAGGAAATTATGTCACAATGACATTTTTTGGGGGGCGTTTGTGAGTTCAACACGAGTTGAAACTGATCGTTGAACTTGTGGTTGGGGTTAATCTCTGGTTTCCTCCCAGCAAGAGAGACTTGTATACTAAAAAGACATGAACTTTGAAAGACGCCCACATTATTTGATCAAGTCTGACGGATTAGAGCGTCATATTCGCCTCAGCTACGATGTGCAGAGACTTTTTAGACAGAATGAGGACTTTCTCCATCAGAGTTTGGGCTGGAATCTGAAATGTCCTTATTATCGTACGGTATTTAATATTTATTCCAAAGGTTGTGTTGAGAGACAAGTGAGCTGCAGGTATTAACGTGCTTAGATACACCGTTCAGTAAACGGAGGATGGAGACGTTCGTTGCTCGAGCACCGGGAAAAGACTTTTTTTTCAGTTTCATCTTTCTCTGGCATCTGCTCGCAAACGGAAGGGGGACTTCATAAAAGTCGTTATCTCTCATGTATCACAATCATCTTTTGTTTTGGGAGATGGCAGCCTCTCCTGAGCTAATGACATGGCAGAACGGTGTCTCGTTTGGGAAGTGGCTCGTGTTTCTCTGGAGGTGGGCCAGGCAGAAATTAGAAAACGCTGGCTGGATGTTAAAGCTAATGAGTTTTACGTCAACCAACGGCCATCTGGGAGGGAACTCCTCATACAATACTCAGTGGAAACTTTCCAATTTTCCTCCGCGCATTAGAATATGAAGCAGCATGTCGATAATGACGCCTTTATGATGGTTACCGAGAAATATAACCCAATGTTTTATGATTCTCAGAACTCAGAAGAAACATTTTATCCAGTCTATATCTGAAATTAATGTCATCAGCAATTTCTTTATTTTTTCTTTCCATGCATAATCACATCTGTAAGTAATCTGACTCCTATTTCTTTTATTCCGTTTTTAAAATCAGGTTACTATGGCTCTGGGGTGAATGCCATCATTGTGTTTGCCGCCTGTTTCCTGCCCGACAGTGACAGAGAGGACTACCATGAAATAATGGAGAACCTCTTCCTGTAAGTACATTTTTATTGACTACTACTCACCGCACACACAACCAGTTGGGTTATGTTTTCAGAATGATTCTGATGCAGTATTCAATCGCCTTGTTTCTAGCTGTGATGGCGCTGCAGGGATCGCAGCTTTATTGAGACTCCTTGGATTCAAACCATATGTGAAGCGACCAGATCTAAGTGGTTGCCACAATCCGACTCGAACAAAATGCAAATACGATGGAATGACACGTAGTGTTATTGCATGGCGTCATCTGGTGACATTTAGCCAGCAGACATTGGCTGCTCTTCCTCAGAATGTGGTTGGCAAAGCCCATGACGTCAGTATTTAGCTAAAAGCCCAGCGGGGTTCCTTGCAGAACGTCCAATATGGCGGTTGACTTGGGTTTCAAAGTCATGTCAGGGTACACAAAGCAAATGCAAAGCAGTCACTGCGCATCTTTAGGACATCAGTCTGTGCAAAAATAAACTGATCTAGCCGGCACGCTGACACTCCCCATAATGTCTCCGCTGTTGAGCTGGCGCAGATGCATTTCATGCTTGGACAGTGTGGTTGGGATCCCACAGGCTGTTCTGTGAAAGATATTGAGAAAGCTGGTGTATCCAAGAGTTTTGGATAGGAATGAAAGGAGGTAAACCGAAGAGTCCACAGTGTCTCATGCCAGATGGCTGGAGGTTTGGGTCGTTTTTTTTTTTTTTGTTTTCGAGGAGGAATATAGATCCGGTATGCAGCTTGATGTCAGTGGGAGATGATGGCAAGTGGATCAACAGCGTTAGTTTGTAGGCCAGAGAATGACACGAGATCAGAAGAAACGCCAGACTGAGCAAAAAGTCAGAGGAGTTTTTGCAGAAACTGGAGGTGAAGAGGGAGAGTTTGTTTTCAGAGGTGACAAAGACGTTCCCTGCTGGTGGAGAAGTGAGGAGAGGAGTAGAGAAGTGGGTTTTTAAAGGTGGAGGGTGGACGGAGCTGCTGAGACGAGCCAACAAGTCTAATTTCTCAAATCTCCTATTTCTTGTAGTGGTGGTCTTCTCTGAGTTTTTTTTTTTTTTATTCTCATTTTGAAATGTGGGACATGTTGTCTTGACATGACTCTTTCTTGTTTGGAAATGTTGCTAATTGTTAATACAATATTTCATAAGAGATGCTTTATTACAATGAATTGTCACAAAGACTTTTTGATATATAACTGGATATATAACAAACTCCTTTTGACAAATATATATATACTGTATATATATATATAGTTTTCTGATATCACTGACATCAGTAATAAGTTTCATTAAATTACTTTAACAGAGTCTTTCAGCGTCAGGCTACAAATTACTAGTCAAGGAAATGAAATTCATTCAAGGTCTCCAGATGAACAATCCTACTAATTATGTTTCTCGTAAAAATTCTATAAATTGTTGATATATTTGTATATTTGTGTGTGTGTGTGTGCGTGTGTGTCAGCTATGTGATAAGCACACTGGAGCTGATGGTGGCAGAGGACTATATGATCGTGTACCTGAATGGAGCCACCCCCCACCGGAGGATGCCCGGTCTCGGTTGGCTGAAGAAATGCTATCAGATGATTGATAGGAGGTCTGTGCCGTCCAGTTACATCTGATATCTCAAATAAAAATCTGATATATAATGAGATATAAACAAAAAACACAACTTCAACACAGATATCCACCTGACATGCGTAACTACCCGGCTATAACGCTGAAGCACAGAGATCGAACTGATGACCACAGGGTTCAGAGACACACACAGGAAGGTCAGAAACAGAATGGCCGTCCGCCGGGCAAAAGGGCCGACGAGGTGCAAGACAACAGCAGAGTCAAAACACAGGCCACGATCCAACAGGGGCAAGGCAAGAGCGAGAGTAAAAATACTACAAGAGGTCCAACAGGGGAACACGTACGATGGACACAGCAGGCATCTTGAACAGGTCTCTAGTTCTAAATATGACACTTAAAATGTGATAACAATGGAGCAGATGAGTACATTTCACAAATGTGTCTAAAAAATACTCACATTTAGTAGTGTGTTCCCTGTAAATGTAACATGTCGTGCCTGGAAGTACACAGCCGACCCGTCCTTTCATTTTACGGTGAAAGGACGATGCCTTCCTCGGCTGGATTCCAATGCCTTCACTTAAAAAGGAATTGGGACCTTCGTCATAGCGCTGTGGCGGAATCAGCCTCCAAATGTGGGATTTGGAGGATGCAGCCGTCGAATTGGGAAACATGTGACGGCGAGATGATTAGAATTGCAAACAGGTGTGGTTGACAAAGTGGCAGGAAACGTGACAGGAAGTGGGCATGAAACAAGGATTTCCAAACTAAAATAAAGTCAATGAAATGTCCGTGAACATGACGACCTGAATCTCTGTCACCAGGCTCAGGAAGAATTTGAAATCCTTCATCATTCTCCACCCGTCGTGGTTCATCAGGACCATTCTAGCCATCACCAAGCCCTTCATCAGGTGAACGTCTCTCCACATTTCACTGGAACTGACCTTCCCTCGAACATCCCACAGTGTGTTCCCGTCATCGCACTTAAACTGGTGTTTTCTGTTTGTGCGCGCTCCTGCTGCAGCACCAAATTCAGCAGCAAGATAAAGTACGTGAACAGTTTGGACGAGTTGCAGGAACTCATCCCCATGGAAAACATCCAGATCCCAGAGTGCATCATTAGGTGGGTCTCTTAAAAACCCTCAAACGCTACTCCACCCCTCCTCCCGCCGAGTCGGCGTTAGCTTCTAAATGTCTTTATATTCATCGCGTCATTTCTACTTTCTCATCTCTAGCCTCGACAAAGAGCTGAAGGAAGCAGCTGAGAACTCAAAGTAAGCATCAACTCTCCTGTCGCTCATTACTAACCTCCGTGGAGGCACTGGCCCCTGCATCAGTGTTCTCCTTGGCTGGAGCGCTCATTTATCAGATGGCTTGTTTTTACATCACAGCGACTCTTTGCTGGATGAACACCAATTGGATTTTGGCTTCGCTTGCAATTACAAGGAAGAGGCAGGAGAGAGAAAAAAAAAAAAGTTGCTAAAGACGCTAAATTGCATCGCTTTCATCTCATTTATCATTACGATATTATAAATGAGTCTGCCTTTATTGCAAAGTTATCAATACGCCGCAAACACTGATTAATTGTGCACAGAATCCACATCATACCACTTACAGCATCGTGTCATTCTCTCTTGGTTCCAGAGTTAATAGTTTTCTTTATGGACCAGAGCCAACAGCAGCAGGACGAACAGAGTAAGTTCAAAGGTGAGCGAGAAACTTTCCCCACGCAGAAACATGTTTAATGAGTCCGTTTCGTATCTCCATCTTCCCAGCAGACCAGAAGCCGGTGCCAGCAGCGCTCAAACATCCTAAACGGATCAGTCACCTCAGTTTCTAGATTTTACCGTTGTATTGTACAGAAGCTGAAATGCAGTCAGAGTTAAGCTTGTGTGTGTGCGTGTGTGTCAGTGGTTATCAAGTAGACACGTGAAGACACAACTTTGTTCACACACACACACACTCGGTCTCGTTCGTTCTGGCTGCCGTAGCATCCCGCTGCACCTTACACCTGCCGTCCAGTCCACTATGTCGTCAAGTGTGATGCTTGGCAGCGCCGACAGAGTAGTATCATTGTTCACGGGTAGGGAGAGAAATGCAATTACACACTAAACCGTGCACCGCACCAATCCATTTGTAGCGTCTATAGTGTCGTCGCTGTGTGCATGAGAAGCAGTGAAGCAATAATCTCACCCTTGAGTGGTTCCACAGTCTCACTCTTTCAGATAAAGAGGCGACTTGTGCGTGGGCGATCTCACTAAAAGCACCAGGTGTGGCCAGAAAACCCTGTTCGATAGATTAACTATTTCAACCAGTCGTCTGTTTTAATACCAGCGCTCAAAGTGGGAAATAAGCATACAAATAGATTTTTTTTTTTGCTGTATCATGTGGTCACGTTCGACGAATGTGTGTTTTCTGTCCGACTGTTAATCTCGTCTCTTCAGCTACGTCATCAGGAAATAACCTCAGACAATTACAGAAAGCTCTGGAAAGCACAATGTCCTCTGTGTGTGCGTTTGTGCATCAGTGCATGTGTTCTCATGGATAAATGACTCCTTTTACTTCTACAATGGCGCATTAAGGATGTTCAACAAATTGATGGATCACTGTCGAGTAAATTCAATAAAAATACACTTAAATGAGAAAGCTTAGTCTCTGCGTCTGATTTGTTTAAAGGCTTTGCCACGTTAATGTCAAAAACGGCTTCAAGAAGTCATGAATTACTTTAGAATGCCGTTTTCTCCCAAACCTTTATTTTTCAAATAACAGTTCAATGACAACAAACACAGCGGAGAACTGGAAAAACCCCCACCATAAATCCAATTTAAAATCTAAGCAAAAACCACAACAAGTGAATAATATAATTCATGAAATCATCCAAACTAGTGCAGAACTTTGACCATTTAGAATTCATATAACACCAGATTCCAAAGCCAAGAAAAACAAGAGTTTCGTAAACATCCTTTAAAGGAGTTGTGTGTGCACTTTAGTGACATCTACTGGCCAAGTTGCAGCACCTTGCCCCACCCATCCCTGCAGTGACGAATTTTCTTATGTTTGTCGTGACTTGTTCTCTTAAGCTGAAAACGATATGTGAAAATATGGACACAGGACATGGGATAAAATTCCTCCGTTAGTCCTCAGCTGATCCGGCTGTCAACAATGAGACTGCGTAAATGCCAAAGCCGCAGCGCTTCTAGCTCGTTTAGAAAGGGCAGAGTAAAGAAGTGCACTTCAAGACGTGCAACAGAAATAGGGAAACAAGGTGAACACAGCTTGTGGCAAATGATCCGCCTAAATACGACACACTGCTCCTTAGAGGACGCTGACCGACCCGTCTTCTGCAGCACATTTCATTTTGTGAATGATGTGCAGCGGTTGTCATAATATGTTATAAATAGCTTCATGTCTCATTTGGTTCAACTCATTCCTCTGAGGAACAAATGGGTTTGTCCTTCGGGGGCGTGAGATAAACAGCACAGAAGAAGAAGAAGGAATGTTCCAGATGAGGAGGAAGACGGAGGACGAGGAATGTTTCTCTGGATTCGTTCCTCAGGCTCATCGGAAAGTGTAACTCTCATCATCGTACTCCAGCTCGTCCTCGTTGTCGTCTCCCAGCTGTCCGTATCGGAACTTCCTGTACACGGTGCCATCTTGGCCCATGTAGACAATGTCCTCATCGTCATCCTCGTCATCCTCATCATCCTTCCGGCCTGACTGGCCGATGTCGACCAGCTGAACCTCCTGAAGGCGGCTGCCGGAGGAGCCGGCGTTGCCGGCGTACGACGAGGCAGAGCTGCACCCGCCGTGTCTGCCGCCATCGCCGTATCCCCCGCCGGAGCCGAGCTTCTCGTAGCCACGTGGGGGGATGTCGGTGGGGGCCCGCTTCGAGCGAGAGTGTCTGACGAGGAAGACGATGGCCACCAGTCCGAGCACCAGCAGGATGCAGGCGATGATGAAGACGGTCATGTTTCCTCGGGCCTCCTCGTCCTCCTCATTCCTGAAGGCCAAGTTGGTGCTGAGGATGCACTCGCCTGCCGAGACCACAGAGACATGGAAAGAGAATCGAAGAGACAGAAGAAGTGACTGATAAATAGGCTGGAGAATTAAAGGTGCATTTCACTGAATTTGATGAGCAGGTCTCTTGCTCATCAAGGCTGAAGATGGAATGAGTTTCTGGATTTTTTTTCTTTAGTTCCTAGTAGTCGTTTCCTAGTTTCCGATTAGTCTTCTGGTTGACATCTCATTTGATTGTTTGCAGGCCAAGTTCCTGTCAATGCCGTAATGACTTGCCAGCAACAGAGTGAATGCTATTACCGTAATGACTGTTGTCATGTAATGACTGACTCAACTTTCAGGAACCAATCAGAGATGCCGTCTGTGTTAAAGGGTTAATAACATATTTGGTGTTTTTAACACCTTCATTTTGTGTTACCGCCGTTGCCATTATTAATTTCTTTATTAAAGACACATGACAGGTTCACATTACACAAAAAATGTGTAATGTATAAAATAAAAAGATAAGGCACATTAAACAAACAATAAAATAATGCAAATATAATTGTTTGAGATGAGAATTTAACACTTGCCAGGATCTGAAGCATCTTGGCTTCTGTTTCTTTCAATGCGCTCTAAACTTTTGGAGTTAAAATAATTTCAACATATCCTACATCACAGTTTATAGACAAACCACTCAACCACCAGCTTGTGACCCAAGTCAGCAGCCGATTCTTCAGTAGTGACGTGTAATTCATCACAGCCCTGGTGTAGTAAATTATAACTGTGTGTCGAAGTGAGCGTTCTCGTCGATGTGCCACAGACAGACCCACCCCGGGTTTCGGTGCAGTTGCAGCAGTCCTGCTGTGCTGCGGCCTCCGTCTCCTCCTCCACCTCCGCCGCACGGCGGCAGCAGAGCAAACAGCGCCCTCCAGCTTCTAAGATGGCCTGAGCAGGACACATGGTGCAGTTGGCCGGTCCAGGGCCCCGACACTCCAGACAGGAGCTGTCACAGTCCAGACACGTGTGGCCTGAACCCTGGTAAAGCACAGGAGACGACTGGCCGCGGTCATTTCTGACTCGTGGAAACGTCTGTTTCTTAAAGCAGTCTATATAGGTGATGCATCGCCTCTCAGCCCGTTCAATTAATATGCATCTACCTGTCAGACAGTGTCAGTCTGTTGCCTCAGAGCACAAGACAGGAGATTTATTGAGAAACATTGACAGTCATAATCATTTTCAGTCTGCTGCTGGAGATTTCTCCTGGTGCAGAAATAAATTGGTCTGAGTTACATTACACCCGCAGCCAAAACAGTCGTAATCACATTGGCGAGGGAAAGGGCCGGGGAAGACTGATTTATTTGTTTGGAGAATTAAAATGAAGAAAAGTGCTGCAGATGTCGTTACCTTGATTTGAGGGAACTGGCCCGTGTCACACATAGAGTCACATGTGCCGTCTAAGAGCAGGTACCCAGGCTGGCACGAGTCGCACGATTGGGAGTTTCCTCCTGCAGGCGTGGGACAGAGAGATTTCGAGATAACACACAACTTCACTTTATTCATACAGTACCATTCATACATACATACATGCAGTCCACAGTGCCTCACATTGAAATACAACACAAAAAACAATAACTATGAAAGAAAATAATAATAATCATAATTTATATTGGAGATTAATAAATGTATCTATTGAATAATAATAATCATAATAATATGTTGAAAGTAGATGCAAATAAATACAAAAAGTCATTTTTTGTAAAACTCCTGATTAAAAAAGTAGATTTTTTTTTTTTTTTTAAATATGGAGATGACTTACATTATATTCCAAATTTTCCTGCATAACATGTGTGTATGTGGGGCATGCGCGATCTGAGTCCATCTGCAATCCGTGAAGAAAACTAACTCATCAATATTTAATCACCTACATGTGATTGTGTGTGTGAGTGTGTATGATGTGCAATGGAGTGGATACCTGCACATGTTCTGCAGCTGGCGTGGCACGGCTCACACGTCCTGTGCACGGCGTCATGGTAGTAACCCTGAGGGCACGAGGGGAGGCAGCGGCCTTCTTTCCGCAGGTAGACGAGACCCAGAGCGCAGCTCAGGCAGTTGTCATCCTCGCCACCGATACACTCACCGCAACTCGGGTCACACGTCTCACACATTTTTGAGGCCTTGTTTCCATAGCGACTGCCAGAAAGATTACATTTTTTTTTTCCAGGGGAAGGAAAGATTAGATTCAATTAAACGAGATGAGGTTAGAGCTTTGTTTGTCCTCAGAGGAAATTAGTCTCCACAGCCCCACGGTCACATACATAAATCGTCAGACATGCACATGACAGAGGGACTTTAATTATGACAAAACACACCAAACCCTCGCTGAGGAGACACGCCAGGCTCTGCATAACCAAGATTTCTTCTACAGATCCTGCATCCATTCATGCCATGTCAAAGGAATAAATAGCTTTTGCGTCTATTTACCTGTGCTTCAATTGAACACCATCCCTCCAATACACTCAAGTCAAATTAGCATTTCCTCATGACATTTACTGAGTTTTTCAATCTCAGCTCTTAGAAGAGGCTTGTACGTAACTCTTGATGTGATGGATGACCAGCATCAACAGTACCTTTGCGGGCAGGTCTCCACACACTCCTTTCCCTCTCGGAACAGGTGGGCTTTGCAGGCGAGACACTCGTGGCCGTGCTTCCCGACGCAGGACAGACAGGAAGGGTGGCAGGGTTCACATCTCTGCACCGAATCCCCCTCATAGTAGCCCGTTGGGCATTTGTCCACGCAGGAGCCATCTGTACCAACAAACACACATGCTGGTTGCAGCTAATCAAACAGCCGCAGATGCCAGAGGAGCTTTCCAGGAAATGGAGACTTCAGAGAATTCACAAGACCAAAACGAGGCTCACTGAGGAGGCGATGTCTCTGGTTGCAGCTGAGGCATTGGCTTGTACCAGGGCCGTAACATCTGTGGCAGTATTTGTGACACGGACGGCATTCCCCGTCCTCGCCTGGATACTGACGGGGTGAGCACCTGTTGGCGGAGGGGACACAGCGGCCGTGGCCCTCTAGTGTCCGGTCCTCGGAGCAGCTGCTGCAGGAGTCGGCGTGAGGCCCCGAGCAGGTGAGGCAGGAAGCGTCGCAGTCTGGGAATAAAAGTGGAAAAGTGACGGAATGAAATGACACTGTCACACCTACAGTGCAGCACATGAAAGTTGATTCGGTGTTTTTATCATCTACTTCTTTTTGCTCCACAGCAATGTACTTTCTCTGTGTCAAGTGTCAAAAGTAAGAATTGCCTGCAACATTTTCCTGGGAGCAACACACCAACCTCTGTGTTTTCTGAATAACAAAGCCAGTGTGTGTGTGTGTGTGTGTGTGTGTGTGTGTGTGTGTGTATGTGACTTTCTCTGGGGAAATGACTTTGGCATCTCTGTTCTGTTTTCAAGGTTCTGACAGCTGCCTGTTAACCGTCTGAAGAGCGCTGCTATTTTAGTCGGAGCTGAATTTAGGAAACTCACTCGGGCATTCTAGAGGATATGTTTGACAAAAAAGAAAGACGGAGGATCTACAGGACAGAAAACAGAGCTTTGGACGACGATCTGAGAGTATCATGAACGGGACCTCGTCTTACAGGTCCAGTATGTAATCCTGTGGCAGAAATGTACTGAATCACTGACTGAAAAGACACGTTCATTTCTCAGTTCAGCTGAGTGAATCACTCACTGAAAACTAAACGTACTCTGAACGATTCAGTGAACGAATCTTTTGAACAAATCTTTTTACTGAACAGATTCAAGTGATTCAGTGGATCTAAAAGACCCATCACGCTGTTTACAAGACCACTCACTTGCCAGAACTTTGAATGAGGGGTTCAGTTTTCAATCCTCCACGTCGGCCATCAAACATTCCTCTCTCACCCTCCTTCAAGAACTTTCTACCTTTGCACGCTCCTGTTGTGGCGTCCCGGTAGGAGTGGGGAGGGCAGGCTGCCACACAGGCTCCATTGTGCAGCGTCGCCTCGGGGTTCACGCAGGCGTCACAGTCGTTATCGTTCGGGCCGTCACACAACTCGCAGTCGGGGTGGCAACCCAAACACTCCCTCAGCTCTTTGTCTTCGAAAAACCTTTCAGGACAGTCACGCACGCACAGGCCTTCGTGGAGAAAATGATACTCCTCACAGCCTGAAAGAGACGGCTTTTAGTGGTGGGTACAAAAAAACAAAAACAAAACATTTGTAGGGGACATGACAACATGTGAATGAACGGATGACACCTGTGTACAAACGGAATTTGAATTCTTGAGATCAGGTTGCTGATACGCAACAGGATGAAAAGCTGACTCATCATTTTATCAAGTGGTTTTGTATGTGACCCAATGTGACCTGAAGCTGCCGGTGATGAAGTGTCGACAGAATTATTACGGAGGATGTTAATGTCTACACTCATCATAGCTCCTCCTCATGCTATTCAAAGAGAAGAAGAACAGTGCATCAAAGAAAGCAGTTGGTCTTCGTTTGTGTTACCTGTGCACTGCCCATGTGGGTCACAGTCCTGGCAGGCTGCAGAGCAGCTGTGGCACTCCCCGTCCCGGGCCGAGAGTCCTGTGGGACACGCCTCCATGCACTGGTGCTGGTGGAGCAGCAGAGGCTGGTCACAGCTCAGGCAGTGGGTGGCGTTCCCTCTGCAGGATGCACAGCCCCCGGCACAGCTCCGACACACCAGGCCAACGGGAAAACCCCTGTGGACGACGCAGTAAACTGCTTTCTACACATTGCAAAAACTAGAATATTTATCATTTCTAGTCAAAATGTTTCAAAACTCTTCACATTTCACCTCCTGAGACCCGAGGTTTTGTGTGCTGTGCATATTTATTTAGCCTTTCTGGGATGAACATATAAAAAGGAAGTATCATGGTTAAAAATGTTATGTCCTCATTTGTGTATGCAGGGTCT
The DNA here is from genome assembly GCA_901007665.1 of Aeoliscus strigatus. NCBI lineage: Eukaryota > Metazoa > Chordata > Actinopteri > Syngnathiformes > Centriscidae > Aeoliscus > Aeoliscus strigatus. The sequence goes on along the minus strand of CAAKHB010001543.1, from coordinate 46,977 downwards.
CATGAAGTTAAAATAAGACACAGGTGAAATTTTCACCTGTTTGAAGCTAATTTTTACAAGTGTTTTTTTTAAATTACAAATAAAAAAATGAGTTATTTACTATTTACTTACTAGTTATTTGTTATTTACTATTATTTTTCATTATTTACTACTTTATTGACTAAAAACATTTTTTTTCAGGTGATTTGACTGATTTTAAGTATAAAGAGATTAAAATTTTGACTTGAAATAAATCACAATCATAATTAGAATAAAAGCAATATTCTTGGTACGTTTTTGCAGGGCATGTGCACATTTTTATTTTTAATTTTATTTTTATTATTATAATTATTACTTCTTGTGAGAGCTGCTGAGACAAACTCATTTGACAAAAAAAGTATTTCTGATTGTGATTCCGCACAGATTCACACATTTATACTCCTATGAAAGGAAGTACGTGATTATTAAGTCGTGCTGCTGCATCATCTCCTCTAATCAACTTATAACTGGCACTCAGGAAAGCATGTGTTACTGCTGCTGGACAGAAAACACTCTGCTCTGATCAAGATGTACACACACACTCGTCTCAGTGTTGCTGAATAAAGCTTGTGGGTCAAACATGGTCAGTTCAAGCACTGATGCAGCTTGGAAGGCTCTTTAGCTAAATTGTTTGTTCTTGTCTGGGACACGCTCCTCGCACGCAGTGACCTGACCTGACCTGACCTGACGCACTGATGGACACACTTCTCGTCCTGCAGAAAGAACAGAGCTTTCCGGGTGCTCTGGCAGCGGGTGCAGCGCCTGGCGTCCACGCACTGCAAACAGCCCGTGGGGCAGATGTCACACGTGCCGCTCAGCCGACTGGCAAAGAAACCCGCTGGACATTTGGACGCACATGTTTGCTGTGTGGTCAGAAACAGCCCTGGAGGAGAGCGAGAGAGGGAACATCCGCAACTGCCACCACGAAAAATACGACAAGTGATTTCGGGGAAGGAAGAGACCAGAGCAAACACAAACAAACAAACAAACAAACAAACAAAAGAAGCGGCCTTCAAACCGACCTTTTGAACATTGGGTGCACTGGTTCCTCTCCTCTCCAGAGCAGGACTCACAGGACGGGTGACAGTCCTCACACTCTCCATCCCCTGCAGGGGAAACACACACACACAGCGATGAAGAACATCGACACCTCAAAGTCTTGGAAAACATTTCAGCAGCATAAGAATTTCACCAAACGTTTCAGTAAGGTTTGTTCAAAGTGAAACCTTTTGATTTGTGCCCAGTGTTTTCTTCGTGGCTTTTCAGTCAGCTTAGGGCAGAAATCCCCAGGATCTTTGCCGGGGTTATCAATGATTTGATTTTCTACTACACATTCACATGTAGTCAGGAAAACAGCAGACAGAAGACGGAGACGGGTCTGACGAAACCAATAAATCGGAAACCAGACTCACGTGACATGTTTCCATGGCAATGCCTTATGTTTACAGCAAATCAAATTAAATATAAAGTATATATTCTTGTGTGTTACTTGGTGTTATTGTCATATAAATACATAAAATCCTGTTTTCTCTAAATATTGCATCACAGACTGAAACTACATCACATCTGGTAGTGAAGTCTGTGGCGGTAGAATACAAATCAATCAAGTACAAGTTGAAATATCTGAACTTTGAACGACTTTGCCGTCAACGGTTTTCTCTGCCGGCGTCACCAGTCTTCTTCCTCCTGTCGTCCACTGAAGTGACGTCTGCCTGATTCCAGGTGAATGCGGCATCAAAGTCTGTGCTGAGCTCAGCTAATCATCTGCTGCCGCTACAGACAAGAGAGCAGCATTGATTTGTGAACTAAAATGTCAGCGTTTCGTTCAGCTAAGGCCGATACTGAGCGCTGCTATTCACACCCAGCAGCCTCCTTTTGTGGCTTCGCTCCAGCTGAGAGATTCAAAGTTGAAGACTTCACTTCTCTGCTCATCTGAAACCTCTGAATTAACCTCTGTACGTTTCCCTGAGTTATTTCCCTGCCTATAATTAAGATGTCCTGCGTCCAGCTAATTACTATATGTTGTTTTAAGGTCTGTGGGGAACTAAATGTTCAGCATATACAATCAATTATTCCAAGGTCCATATCTGCTCGGCGTTCAGCGGTTCAGACTCTTTCCAGCACTTACGTCCGGGGGACGGCGGCACACGGACCAATTACCCTCCAAGATTTATTTTCTGCCCCTGTGAAAGCACTGAAATCCCTGATTCATTACAGGCACGCAGCTGGTTTAAGAGGAAGACAAAAGCGTTCGTCTCACCACTGCGGAAGGTCGTCCTGGGACAGACCTCATGTTCAAACACACACGCTCCGTTTTCCAGGGTTCTGCCCTCTTCGCACGACAGACAGTCGTCGTCCGCCGGGCCGCTGCATGTCACACAGTCTGGGTGACACTCCTCACAGTCGTTGGTGTCCTCGTCGCCATAGAAACCATCGGGACAGACGGACACACACCTCCCCTCTGCAGGGAGGAAAATGAAGGAGGGATGCTGGGCAGGTTCTTGGGTTTCGGGTGAGTATGCAGACATCGCGCGGCTTTTACCGGACAGGAAGAGGTCGGTCTCACACCAGTAGCACTCGTGTTCATCACAGCTCACGCAGTTGTCATCGCATGGAACGCAGGTCATCTCCTCCTCCACGCTGTACGTCTTAGCCGGGCAGTTTTTGTAGCAGCCATCCTGAAAACTGATAACAAGAGCAGCTCTGCCGAAACATGTGGGTGTGTGGTGGCGTGCACGGACAAAAATCCATTTTACTCTCACACCAAACGTTTTTTTTTTTTTTTCTCAAACTGCAGAGAACTGAGAGGCAAGGAGAAGCGAGATCACACATGGTGACACTGAGGCACACGGGCTTACTTGTAAAAGCCCTCAGTGCAGGACAGGCAATGCCTGGGGTTATCTGTTGAAAGCAGACCAAAAAAGAAAAAAAGATCTGCTTTTAAACACCTGTAACACACTGGAGGGATGGGGGTGTGTGTGGGGGTGTGTGTGAGGGGGTGCTTTGTCTGCAGCTCATTTCTCGGGAAACTTGAACCCAGCTAGTACTGTGACTTACACAAGACGCACTGCCGACATCCCTCCTCACAGGCCATGCAGTCGTCATAATCTGGATCTTCCACTTCTCCTGAGAAGAAACATGCACTGGTGACTAGGAGAACCATCAGGAGACTCACATGAAATGGATGTAGACCACGGACGAGACACTGGGTGCTGCTGCACGTAGACTGACGTGGAATAGAACAGACTTAAAAAGACAGAGAAGACTGAATAGACTAAAAACACACACACACACACACACACACACACACACACACACACACATTCACAAAAAGGATGTATTAACATGTATATTAAAAGCCGAAAATTATAAAAAGCAGAATTATATTAATTGAATAAAGTGGCATATTGAATTGACAGTAAACGTGTGTGTGTTATAATATAGATGTAATGGACTCAGAAATAATGGTGACCTTGCTCACCTTCTCCACACTCCAGCTTGGCGCACACGCCTTCGGCGACGTAGTAGGAGGAGTTACACTTCAGGCAGTGGGCGGAGCTTGTGCACAGACTGCAGTGGGGAGAGCACGGCGCACAGCTCCTCTGCTCAGTGTGGTAGAAGGCCTCAGGACACGCGTCCACACACTGGCCTTCGTGTTCGTAACGCTCCATTCCAAACTTGTCTGGAGGGAAAACAGCGCGCAGTGGCGTGACGTTGCACTTTCATTGAACTTCAGCTTCCTGTCGCTTTCCCATCAGCAAATGACTTCAGGCTCCATTCATCTTTCAACTTCACAAAGAGCGATGAGGTGGGTTTAGCTTATGTTTTATCGCTCATGCTTATTACAAATTTCTTTTTCTTTTTTTTTTTTTGCAGTCTTACCTTTTAAATGATCGAGTTAATTTGATATTTTAGAGGGCAGACAGGGTCTGTTTGTAATTCAATAGAACAAAGAAATGAAACTTTGTTTGTGCTCCGTTATTTCAGAGTTTAATCAAGAGAATGTTCAGTCAAGGACTTTCATGCATGAAATTATACGAGAGAGCTTTGTGGGGAATATAAAACCAAACAAACACTGGACAAATACTCATATCCACACGATGAGATGAAAATCGAGGGAACTAATGTCTCCATATATTTGGTGGAGGTCAAAGATTAAACTGTAAAAAAAACATAGTGCAAAAAGTTACATGGGTTACTTTCCCCAGAGTTGTGTCTGCCAGGTATGTGTTGCACAACAATAGCTAGTGGTGTTAATCCATCTCCCTCACTCATGTACATAATTGTGACAATCAGCACTCACCCGTGTCGCAGCTGGTGCAGTTGGTCGGTCCGCCATCCACACATGTGGCACAGGTGTGGTCACACAGGTGACACCGACCCCCTGACTGGTACTTGCCCCTGGCACACTCCACCACGCAGAGGCCCTCATCCAGAATCCTGCAGCCGGGAAAAATAAACAGAACACAAAAAAGACAGCGCCACAAAATCAACAGATCCGACGTCTATGGAGATGATCTCATTTACATCGCAGCATGTGACATATGGCAGAAGGAGAGCGTGTTGACACGCAGAGAAGATAACGAGGAGCGAGGACAGTTGGTTTTAGCTTTGAGTTAGTGTTAAGCGATGCCTTCGGTGCGCCTCTGTCAGGGGACGACAATGTCACTTTGGCACAGACGCTCGTGCACGTGAATCTTCCTTTGCTCAGTTTAGCTTTGGATTTTTGTATCCTGTGTTTATTTACATTTGTAAGATTCCACTTTATTTTTCTTTCTGCTTCAGTATTTTCTCTGAGCTGACACACAGCGTTGCCTCAGTTACCCACTGTTTTCACTCAGACACAGGATTGGATGGTTATGTTATTACCAAGGAGGTTACGTGTATGCCAGAGCTTGTCTGTCAGCAAAATAACTCAAAAACAACAGATTTTAATGAAATTTTAAGGAAAGGCTGACAAAGAACAGATGACTATATATTCTGGTCATGTTCTGGAACCATCTGGATTCAGGAGTGTTTTGAAGGATTCTTCATCATTGCAATATATGTACATAACTCCATAATAAATGCTCAGATTTTTGGGAAAATTTAGGATACATTCATATATTTACATATTTTACAAGTTCTTTAAGATCACACCCTTATCTGGATCCTGATTAAATTATGGATACTATGATCCAGAACAGGAAATATCATGGTGTTGGTGGATTTTCAGATCGTGTATGGCAACAAATGACGAAACAGACAAAGTAAGAAGTAACACCAAATTGTAGCTGGGAGTCTGCTCAATCAGTATGAACAATGTATTTCCATATGTTGGTCAAAGAATCTATTTATGTAGATAAAATAAGGTTAGGTTCGTTAATATTTGCTGTAAACTAAAAGGTGACTTCAGTGCCTTTCTAGTTTGATCTGTGTTAGCGTCTGTTACTTTGCCTCACCTTGAATGTCGTGCATGAGATGGGATCAGATGCTCCGGCATGTACCGTATCATTTAATATAAGTCAAATGCCACCCTTTGCAGAGCCACCCAAAGACACAGGAAACAGTCAAGAACCTTAAACAATAATGTTTTGCGTGAATTAATTCAATGAAACTTTTATGTTAACTTTATAAAGTGGTGAATTGTCCCTTTATGGGCGCTGGCATTCAGCAGGAACAAACTCTAGAAGCTGCTGAACATGGTGAACAAAGTCCAAAGTTAGACATACACTTCTTTATAATTTATAAGACGAGGGTGTGATTGCAGCAATACAAATATCTCGTGAAATATTCAAACATGTTTCTCTTCGTAGCGGCTGACACATCATTTCCCGCTCAGAGAAACAGGACGACGGGTTCATTTCTCCTCTGACCTCCCAATCGAAAGTCCAACTCACCGTGGAGACGCACAGCTGATGCAGTCCTCGTTTCGCGGTCCTGTGCACTTTAGACACGTTGCATCGCACGCGTGGCACTTTCCATTACCGTCCTGGTACTCTCCTGACAGAAGCACACGGACCCCGGAATGAACGGGAGACACTTGAAGTGGGCCAAAGAGCTTCACACGAATTATGTTTACAAATAAAAATGGACTCGTGTCACAGTCAGGTGTAGTGATAAGACACAACCTTCTGCAAATATGTTCATATAAAATGACCAGAAATGAACATTAAACTATGTATCAGCGAGTGTGACAACATGTGAGAAAAGATGGCGTCTGACCGTCTGCACACTCAGTGTTCAGGACACACACTCCTCCCTGCCAGCTGTGAGCGCTGGAACAGCTGCTGCAGTCCTTCCGGCTCGGCCCTGCACAGGTGAGACAGCTGGCGTCACACCTGAAGAGGAGAGGGCACAAGCATGGAACGCATGTCACACACACACACACACACACACACACACACACACACACACACACACACACACACACACACTCACACACACTTAG
>CAAKHB010001543.1:16824-40509 GCA_901007665.1 Aeoliscus strigatus | reverse complement strand
GAGGGCACAAGCATGGAACGCATCTCACACACACACACACACACACACTGTGCTCACTGTCAGAAAATGTTGTCTATTTCTATTCTATTAACGTCTCGTTTCTAGTCTTACAATCTACAAGACACATTGACTGAAAAAGTAACTTGTTTTGAGACAATTTTTACACTCTGTACTTGTACTCCAGCTAATTTTTCACTTGAAATAAACAGACAAATCTGCCAGTGGCAAAAAAAGAAGAAAGCAGATTTTTCTGCTTTTGTCTAAACACAGGCTACTTTTTCAATTGATGTGTTTCATTTTCAGTGCAATGACTAGAAATTAGACACTCGACCCCCCCACCTGCACCTTGATCATCTGAAGTGGGCGCGTCATCCGTTCTTTACCCTCAGCAAAGAACGTCGGACCCCACAAGTGCAATGAAACAAGGCCGCACACAAACACGCAGAGGCTCCAACCACCAGAACGAGGGCTGCCATCACCAGATAAACAAGCCACCCACACCTGAACACACACCAGCGAGCTCACCTCCTACAGATCCTTTGCCCATCAGCTATCTCTGGGTTTGGCTCTGAGGCGTAGAAGCCGGCACTGCAGGAGGGCACACACCTCCACTGCTCCATCAAGTATCCCTCTGCACAATGTTTGCATGCCTCAACACCTGCACCTGACGGACGCAGGAGTCGGGAAACAGCATGAGGTGAAGGAGGACGTGGAGTGACGCCGTCATGTCTGAATGACCCCTGACCCCTGCCCTCACCTGCACAGGTCGCACAGGCCTCGTGACAGGGCGCACACTGGCCTTCCTGCGTGTCGTGGTAGAATCCGGCTGCACATTTCCGCTGGCAGCGATTCCCCTGCAGACTGGAGCGGGGCGGAGTGAGCATGTGGCACGGTGACACACACACAGCCAGTCATGTGACACCGTCACAGATGAGTCAGTGACACTGAACCAGAGGCTCAGTTTTCACCACAAGCACCGAACTGAGGAAACACTCAACATATCATGATGTTTTGTCCTTTTCCACTGATTTTAGGATCAGCTATTTTTCAGGCCTCTGCTCAAAAGTTGCATACCCAAAATAAAAAGAGTTTGAATAATTATAATAAAGCTACGGTAGGAGAAATTTCACAACTATAGTTCGACAAAGATTTATGTTGTTGCTGAGCTGATAAGTTCAACCTGTGGACTGTCGGCTTTCTCTTTAGGCGTTGTTTGTGTTTTTTTGCAAAAAGTACCACGGCCAGAGAAGCAGAGGTTTGACTCGGTGGCACGACACAGATTTTGACATTTGATAATTCATTTAGTTGGTGTTCTCATATATTCTCATATAGTCTTGTCGCCCAGGTTCTGCTGTTTAATTTGATGTGCAATCTGTATTTTTTGGATTATTCACAGTATTTGTTCCTGTGTAGTATGTAAGTCCCCCATGTGGGTGATGCTCTGGTTTATCGGGTTAAAATCAAGATGCACATTTTCGCTCTGTGTGCGTCGATCCCTCAGAGTTAAAAATACTTTTCCCTGCTCTGATGCTTCAGAGGGGCTGCGTGCAGTCTGTATCCTCTGGACGAGATCTAGCTGTGTTTACCCAGCAGTTAATTCAAGCCTCATCAGAGAATTTGTTTCACCTTGTGTCTGGTTTGCATTCTGTGCAGATGCTGAAGGAGGTGCACCTCAAGCAGTTTTCACTGCACTTCCTGCACATATTTGCATCTGTGGGGGGGGGGATCAAGCGGCACACACATAGAAAAACATCAGTCACACTCAGCTGCTGTCACATCAAGTGAGTATTACAATAACACTCATATACAGCTACTTTAAAACGACAGGACGGCTTTCCATCACTGGATTTGATCAGTGTTGTGAGGAAAATCCAACCGTGGTCGAGGTAGTGGTCGTCTCCACAGACGGCGGCACACATATGGGTTCCCTCAGTCAGGTGATGGCCGGGCTGACAGGACGTACACTGGTCACTGCGACTCCCGTTGCAGCTCTCACAGGAGGAGTAGCACCTCTTACAACGCCGGCGGTCACCCCAAAATCCTCTGGGACACTTTGGTACACACAACCTATTAGACGGACACGCACCAAAGCACATGGAGGTCAGGAAGTGCTGAGTAATTGGCGCAGGCTGCCATGCAAGAAGGGAACCTGCTCATCGTTGGCCATTAGTTCAGCCACCGTCTCCAGTGTCTCGCTCAGGGGGATCGAACCAGGGACTCCAGTTACCAGACGCGTGACGTCTGAGGTCACCAGTGTTGGGAAAGTTACTTTGGAAATGTAATTGATTACAATTACAAGTTTAAAATGTAGTTATAGTGTAATTCCAAAGACATTATCAAAGTAGTTTAACAAACAAACATTTTATTGGTTTTCTATTTCAATTTTTTTTTTTTTTTTTTTTTATTTGACTTTTGGTTTATTTGATTTTCAACTGTTTTAAGTTCATGATAAAACACTGGCCCCAAAAAATAAAATTATAAAACATCTCAACCAGGTTTCTGCAGAAATTGTGACGAAATTGTATCATGATTATTTTCATAAATAACTGGGATTTAATAATTTACTTTAACTACTCACTTTGACGTCATATTCTTCCCAATAAGGGCAATCGGGGGTCAAATAAGGACAAGCAAAAATAAAACTAAATAAACAAACAATGACCAAATGACATATTGTTACATAACTTATTTTAAATATATATAGATATTAATAGTGATTAGTTGGAACAATCCACAAACACGTGCTGATCTTTTTTTAAAGTGCAGTATGTATGAGCCATATGCGGTGAGATCTGCCATCATACCGACCTTGTGCTGTTCTTGAACTTGAGGAAAAAGTGTGCGCATGTGACACACTGCTGGGGGCTCGGCCCATCACAACCATCGTCACTGCATTCTGGGTCGCAGGGGCCTGGAAGGGCCAACAAAGTCACAGCACCATCGTGGGGCGACAACAGTTATTGACTGTGTTCCATATTTAGATTAGAAACAATCATGCCCAGTGAATCTGGGTGCGTCCAGCTGCACTGCCCGAGTGCGTGACCCACCGCTGTATTCATCGGTGACGTCACTGCCCCTCGTCACCTCAGCTGATCGTTTACGATGTGGGGGATCAGGCCGCTCTAGGGTGCCATGAATCACCAGAGACCACTCCTTCAGCATCCCTGGGAAACAACACAACAGCAGCAGCAACCGATTTCGTTTAGGACCTTCACTGGTACAGCACTGAGATGTTGAAGAGCTGACCTGGCTCAGAGGTGGTCCTCCTGTCAGAGGGAGTATCCAGGATGCTCAGGGTCCATTCCCCTGCTGCCCGCTCTCCCCAGCTGTGGGTCGTCATGAATTCCCAGTTCTGAAATCCCTCGGTGGAGTTGTCCAGCGGTCTAAACACAAACACCACATTAATGCACTTCGTCTTCTGCTGCTGCTGCTGCTGCTGCTGCATCTAAACAAGCACATTGAGAGAGAGGTGACCAGTGGCTTCTGTGTTCCATTTCACACATGGATGCACGCTACCATGTTTGAACACACGTTGTCATTCAATTGATTGTGTGCAAACTCTTGACTGGTAGTGCACATCAGGGCCTGAGCACAGGACGTGCACTAGCATAAACTGCAGCTGACAGAACGTCACATGATGCACCACAATCAGGCGACATTGGTTGGGAGGCGGGGTTTAAGGGAATGCCTGCATGAACTAAGCAGATGTGGCAGTTTATACCACATTTGTTTTGGTTCCTATGACGCTAAACAAGAATGACTCAGGCCCTACATCCTGTACCCAGGAAATAAGTTTTCTACCAGTTCTACCAGTTTCAGCTTGGAGCACACAGTGGAGCTTTAAAGTTATGTGATAATTATCTAGTTGTTCATTATAGGTGACTGCTTTGCTGTCATATGCACCAGTTTTACCAGTTGTTAATTCTTTACATTACATTTGTTGAAACTCCATTTAAATTTCTTTTCCAATTTGTCCTAATCTGAACAGGGCTTTTGTTTTTAGGTGTACTTCTATTTTATGTACTTCTGGAAGTCTCTAAATACCTTGCAGCACTGTAGCACTGTCAATGTGCTACAGAGATTTTCTTCATTGTTTTATGGATTTGTTGTGAAGCACTTTGGGTACCTTTTGATTATCTACAGATCAAATTTGATGGCTTGAACACAAATCATATTCATATATTAACACTTGTTATCGTGACAGAGATGTGACAGAGAGTGGTGCCACATTTTGCCAGTGGCTGCTTTGACTAACCTTTTGGCCAAAAGCTGCGACACAGTGCCTGAAGGAGATGTGAGCGTCACTGAGAGGTCACCACGGCGACGGCACAGCAGGGTGACGCGGATGACGACGTGCTCCACGAAAGCAACGTGCCGCCGGGCCTCGTTGAAGCAGCCTTTGGTCTCATACGTAGATGTCAGCACAGAGCCGGGATGAATTGGTCTATCATGGAAAGGAGGTGGAGAGGAAACGAGTCACAGCCAGTGGTCGAGATAAAAGAGAAAACTAGACGCAGAGGAGAGGAGAGAGCTGCAAGGGCAGGAGCCGTCAGGGGAAGTGACACCTGTTAAAGTGTGTGAGAGAAATCCATAAGAGCTCAGACGGAAATAGACGACGGTGTGATGAAGGGAGCGGAATGAAGGGAAGCCCTGACTCATCCTTCTCCGTCGGTGTGATACCTGCTCAGCTGGCCGGGAGCCTCCTCCACACACACATGCTGGGAGGGGACTGGTCTCCACCGCTCAGCCAGCTCCACCATGTTGTCAGCATCCAGCAGGCCGAAGCCGTACAGGTGGCTCACTGACAAACACACAGACGTAGCACATCAGCTCCGACATGAAAGGAACTGTCATTTAGAATAACTTCACACACACTCCTGGGAATACGTAGGCGTTTATCACCGCTCTGCTCACAGCATCTCATTAGTTTTATAGTTTCCCTAAAATAAGCTGCAAAAATATTCTTTTCAAGCTACATCACTTCATATTAGTGTGGAGAAGACTGTCTTCATAATATATTAAAACAAATCTCATTTCCTTCCACTCTGAAATATTTTATAAAATCAGTAACACATGGATGAACTTGTGTTTTGCACATTACTGTTTTTGCCAAGATGACATTTATTGATCCTGGTAAATATGTGACACCAAACAGTAGTGATGAATGATTGATTAGTAAAAACGTAAAAGATGTTGCAACGAACTGGTTTGAAATTGGTTGAGTGGTTTTCTGAAGGAACATTTTTTTAGGACATTTTGAGAACCAGATTTATTTTTTTGAAAACATGTGGTTTCAACGAAACATACATATTCCATAAGAGCAAACGTTTTGAAAAACGCTGATCACATTATAAAGAACTGACCATTTGAGAACAGTTGCCTGGTTGTCAAAAGGAAAAGTCTCACAGGAGACTAACAGGGATCTTCAGATATGGTGATGTGCAGTTATTAAAAGCACCATGTTAAATGATTCCCCACTTCAACACAGATGAGTAATTAAGTTCATTAATGGATATAATTAAAAGCACTGATGCTGACGCTCTCATCAGGGATCCTATGATTGACGGTCAGTAGCCAGAGTAGATCATTAATAAGAACATTAACGCACACACACACTGACTCTGTAAAAACATGGACTGAATGAGGAACCTGTGTATCCAGCTCCGTTCACGTGCCAGTCGGAAGCCGCAAGATGACGAGCTTTGGATGTTCGAACGATAATGTGCTGCACATCCCTCCAGGTTAGCAAGGGGCTGAGAAAGGTCAAAACATCATACTCGCATCACCTCGTCATATTGATGGATTTTACTGAGCATAGATTCAGTGTGTACTTGGCCTCCAGAGTGAGAGCGATGACACCTGCGGCCATGGAGGCGGCGAGGGAGGGGCCTGATTTAACTGTGCTGCAGCTCTGCTGAGGACCCAGTGTTACCTGACAAGGACACAACACTCTTATTAACATTTATGAGCGATCGCTCACTGTTGCACATTAATTGTGCTTTTCTGCTTCATCCAGTAACAGAGATTCCATCCCATGTGCTGCTTTGTATTGCTGAATTTGTGTTGCGTTGCAGACATCAGTTTGTTTAATATATGAGCATATGAGCATATGAGCATGCTACAAATCTGAACAGAAGAATCCTGTTTTTATTATATACCTGTTGACCCCAAACCACCTTCTGTGGCGTTGGTGGCTTCAGGATATTGACAAGTGAATAAAATATCTATGAGGACATGCATTCTATAATGCAAATAATATAAATAATAATGTCTAAAATATAATAATGTATAGAAATATTAAAAAAAATTATGATTGTGATTTAAGTTCCTTTAATTCAGTTCATATTTCTTTATACAGCTACACATGGTGAGTTTACTGTACTAATTCAACCACAGTGGCATGTTAAATACTGTGTAAGTGTCAGTGTTAGTTCACTGCATTATACTCCCAATAAAAAAGATTCTAAAAATGACGGACAATCTTGAACAGCCCTTTGACAGGTCATCGCTAAAACCAACACATAAGTGTGTTCATGGCGTCCTATGTGCAAACAAAGAGATTCTGACAAAAAAAAAAAGCACAAGAGAAAAACCCTTCACTAAGCCTGAGGCCAGACGAGCGTCCCTCTGTGATTTTACTCTAATGAGCCACCCAGCTCGCCAACTCAACACCCATGACCTCTGCAAATTACACAAAGTCAGAGAAGTGTCTGCTATTAATCAGGCAAATCAAGCAGGGGAGATAATTATGTACGAGCACCAGTCTGATGGGCTCCGGGTCTCTGTGACCCTGCAAGTGTAGCAGATTAAAGTAAGTATGCACTCCCTTGCTCACCATTGGGTCCATCTCCCCGGCAGTGTAAGCTGTCGCCAGTATGGACGAGCACCCTTCCAGGTACTCTGGGCGGCTTCCACTTCGCGTGCTGCTGCTGATGGAGATGGTGTAAATACTGTTGCTGTAGCCGTCGCAGGAACAGTGGTCGCCTCTTTGACCTCCGCTCCCCGTCGCCCATACAAACACAGAACCCCGCCCATGGCGGCCCTGAGATCGGTTAGCGATGCAGAGAGAGGTGATTTGGATACTTAGTGGTAAACTGAGGGGATGTACGCGAGCATTTCTTTTGTCTATCACACTGGCGCTCACAGTTTGAGCCCCCGTCTGTAAAGCGAGGCGAGTCAGAGGCCCAGGTCCATCCAAAGTGGCTCCATCATCCTCTGGCCCCCAGTTGGCGAGGAAAATATCAATGTATTGTGATCTGAAAGTCAGCGACTGGGCCTCCACTATGTCTGTCACATCTCCATCCAGCATGCGGATGCCTGGAGGTTCCAGAAAAACAATTAGCACATTGGAATCCATCATATTACGAGAGACTCTGACCTCCAGAAGTCCTTCAGTTTCACGTCGGACTCACCGCCGATCCGAGCGTCGAAAGAGACCCCGATTGTGCACCGCGAGTTATTTGCAGCCGCGGAAACCATCCCTGCACACTGAGTCCCATGGCTTCAGAGAAAAGGAGAAGAACATCAGAACATGAGGTTAGATGCATATTGCATGAGGAGAAGACAGGCTATTTCCGTGACATCAAAAAACAGTGAGAAGAAAGACTTTAAACTGGGAGATTTGAATATCCATACATGCATGTAATTATGGTTAATGGGAGGGGAAATGATGCATGCATTTAAGGTGGAATGATAACGTGAAAGGAAACAAGACAGGAGATGGAGAAGTTGGGAGTTCTCACTAGTTGGCAGCATTGTCATCATCATGGGGAGATGGGTTTCGGTCTCGTCCGTTCACATCATAGCTGGCGACAGGATCCTGAATCGGATGGATAGTAAGTAGCAGCACATAGAAAGACGCTAGCGGCGATCTGTCTCCGTTACAGCAGACAAATCACAAACAGCATTATTCAGTAGTCCACTCAACAGTTAAGCGGATCAGACGTTTCGTGTCCATTCCAATGCTGCTCTCCAAACCTTTAGCCCAAAAGCTCTGCCTGCGATATCTGTCTGAGCTTTACAGTCTTAAGAACTCTGCTTATGATTAATGTCCCCCCTCCCTCGGGCAACATCCCATCCTGTGGCGCTTACATAATTTGGCTTCAGATCCGGATGCTCTTGCTCAAGGCCATCATCGAGGACAGAGACCACCACACCCTTCCCAGTGTATCCTCTCCTCCAAGCCGCTGGAATGTTCATGTGGGACCGGCAGCCTTTGGACTCGTCCCTGCAGAGCTGTGGAACAAACAGCAGGACGTCCAATTTAGCCCCCGGGACTTAAAGTATAAATCCGTGTTCTATTTTCAGCTCTGTCTGTTTGCATTTACGTGTTTCAGACTTAGTAAAGGAAAAAAAAAGTGACTCACAATGTACCACAGGCTGCTCCACATTGGGTCATTGAAGAGCAGCGTCTGGGTAAGGTTGGACTGATGGTGGGCGGCGGGGGCGGGGCGGGTGGAGTAGGTTCCACTGGAGTCCCTCTTTGCTCTTCTCTGGATCACCTGCTGCTGGAGCCATTCCACCTTCAGGAAGTGAGCACAAGGTTCTTTCGTTTGCACTTTGATCTTTGTGGTGTTACTTGTTTGTTGGTGGAGGAAACAGGAGCAGTTTGATGTTTAAAAGGCTCTTTTTTCATTTTTATGACTATTAGAAATATTCAGCAGCAGACATGAAGCCAGCCAACCTCATTTTAAAATTACATTCAACAACACACAAGATAGCGGAAAAGGTTCTGAATCATTGGACAAGTGTGGACGGACATTTGAAACCTTTAGAATGTGAATCTCTTCTCTTCATAGTATTTTCATTGTCTGTTCATGAAACACTGCTGGTTTGTCTCTCCCACCCCTTCTGCCTTTGGCCCCTGTTGAAAGGGCTTTGGCCGTGTTTCCTCACCCTGATTGAGGGTCTAAGTCATGGGCGTCAGCTCGGTTTGAAATGTGGGGGGCCAAAACGTGCCAGGCCCCCCTTGGGAATCTTGACATTTTAATCACTATATGAAGCAGATAAATGCTGATTTTAACATGTTGGACATGTCTGATGTCTGAAGACTGAGTAAATGAGTCCATCAGATCTCTATTCTTTTGCTTGTCTGTGAAAAAAAAAACAACTGAAACGGTGTCGTGTCAAAGCAAGATGACTGCACCGACTCCACCATCATCTTCATGGTTTCATAACGTCATTTTTTTTAAAAAATAAAAGAGGGGCGGGTACAAAATGAATCTTGATGAAAAGTGGTGGGTACACCCTCCCTGAAATCGACACCTATGGTCTAAAGACAGGGGGTGTTGTACCTATGTCCCCATTCTTATTCATGTCACGCTGCTGGAAATGTGAATTTCTCTTGGAGATTAATAAAGTATCTATCTATATCTATATCTCTCTATCTGAAGAAACCTCCGCTGATGGTTTAAAATTCTGATTTGTGTCATAGTTTCCAGAATAGTGGAGAGATAAAGTAATAAGTTCTGTCTCTCCAGTGTGGTTTGGGACTTTTGTTTCTCTTCCATAATGGATGTTCATGTTCAGCATGTGACTTCCGTGGGATGGAAGGATGAGAGAACATATGTGTTTGCATGTGGGGCTGGCACAGGATATGCAGGTGATGAATAATCCAGCAGAGTCTTCCAGCTCTTCCCATATCCCATTACTATACCTTGGTCTCCTTAGCGATGACAACAGTCACGTCTTTGTTGGGCGCAGGGGAATGCTTCGCTGTCGCATGGTGCCGAAACACAAAATAACTCTTCAGGCCTCCGATCTGGTGAAACAATCGTAGAATCAGCTGAGGGTTTCAGGTCAAACGCGTGTTGGCTCATGCTGCTTCGTCTCCGGACCAAATAGCTGTTAAATTATGAACGGGGGAGCGGTCTTTCATTAAAGCTGCTACCTGACACCTGTGATAGTTTTTCAGAACAGAGCAACTTGAGACACAAGACGCCAGACACACTTCTGACGTATGTGCATGTAGATAGTACCATAACACAAGCAGTCATTTTTTTAAAAAGGTACAATCAGTCGCCCATTTTCTGTATCACAATTTAATTCCTAATTTGAGCCACTGAACACCCAAACACCACTGTTCCTCTTCAGAAAGGGTTTGACTTGACGCGTCTGGGCTGTAACTGTCTCTTGTTTATTTATTTTATTCATTTTCTTTCAGCCATCCCTAGATCCTTTCAGACGACGTGGCTGATTCATCTCTTTTTAAGCGTCCTTCGAGTTTATGTGTCGTGACAGATCCATGTTTAAACTTGATTGAAACTGCAATAAAACCCTGGAGTACTTCGGCGTTAACGGTGCTTGTGGGGGGTGGGGGTGGGGAGTAATGAATCTGTTGCAAAAAATAAAAATAAAAAGCTAAATGTAATTTTTGGCCAATTGGTTTCCCACCTCACACCAACAAACATCCCTCCAACTTGTAATAGAGAGGTCTGACGATCGTAAAAAACTTTGTCTGGATGCCACATGAATTATAAGCACTCTTGCAGTCGATATGATTAAACTAATATTTTAACTGAATTTTATTGCTCCGTGGCGGTTTATTACCTGGTTTTTAATCACACTGAGACCATCATTTACAGGAGCTGAACCAGCTAGTTTTGATTTGATCGAGGTTGTAATTTTTTAAATCTCGAGCAGATAATAAATATTTGTCTCTCTGAAGGTTAACAGTGACTAAGAAAACATTGACGTTTATTGCACTCCACTATATGGTACCTCTCAAAGGAATAAAATCCTATTTATGACATTTCAAAAGGTTCGCAAAGTGAGTAGGAGTTTGATTTCTATCCCCAAATATTTATCAGAGAAGCAGCGTAGGTCGACAAAAGTGTGGTGAGAACATGGAGCTCATTAAAAAGGTCTCTGTTTTGTCTGATCACACGTACCTGACCCATATTCGTGAATCCATACTTCTCTGCTGTCCGGTTCACATACTCCGTATCTGCGTTTATTCTTAAGGCCCAGTCGTTGGTGTAAATCGCAGCGTGACCCAACTGGAGGAGAGTTCCCATCCACAGCATGAAAAGGCGACGCATTTCTGCTCAAAAGGTGAAGGCCACCACCGATTCAGACTCTGCACAGGTGTCTCATAACCTGCTGAAAGTTTTTCTCATTGTGCAAAGTTAAAAAGGTGCATTCCCCTCATGTAGAAATTAATTAACAGCTTTCATCAGACGTCCTGCAGAAGCAGAAGGATGCTTGTCAGCTAAAGTTGCCGGGGCTCGACTGTCCTTCGGTGAGAACCGGTGGATATCAAATTACTCTTTCAATATGGGAGCCACGTATCAGCTGGAGAGTGTCCTTTATGAGCATCCAAGCTGTGGGTTGCAGCTAAAAGTGCCCTGGAGGTGCAGCCTCGGGGCTTAATTTGAGCTGGATCCCATTGGAGAAAGACCCAGGGCCTTCGAGATTGGAAGTCTAGAGACTGTTAGTTTGTAAAAACAGTCCAGCAGAAGGAAATGTACCAATAGCTGGAGTACCCATGTATTCTAGACTGACGTTCGTCAGGTGCTTGAATGAATAATTCAAACATCTTTTAGCTCATTCCTCTTCGTCATCTACCCATACCTGTGTAAATATCCTTACCTTTCTTAATGTGTGTAAATATTTGTTTCTATTCTATTTTAATGTGTGCCTCTATTCTCGTTATCCTGTAAAATGACAGTCAAGAATCTGGAATTTCAGTTGATTATACAGTTTACATGTGGATCATCGACTGTAGCTTTGAAAAAGTCAATAAAAAGGAGCCAGATGCCATCACAGACCGACATTTTGTTTTGTATAACAGTGTGGTTTGTTCTGACCTGAGCCGAGCTTATTTCTGTTGAAAACAGGTAAACGTGAGCAGATTGTTAATGACTTTGAAAAGAATTGTGTATCTGAGAGGAAACATGCCTGAAGAAAAACAAAACAAATCGAGCCCTATTAACAGGGATAAACGTACACTGCAGTCAAAGGAGAACCACTTATAGGAACGCAGCTCAATCGTGACAAACCATTTCATGCCAATTTCTTCAAGCTGCTTTGCTTGGAACTGTCACCTTTTCCCTTCCACCCCCCAAAAAAAACAGGTTAATGATGCAACATGTTCACACACTCGCGTCGACTCCACGGTGAGATAGAAAACAAACTAGCTGAACAAAACAAAAAGGGAAAGCACCTCTCGGCAAAGCAGACACGTTGAAGTTCTCTATCATCTTCAGAGCGCGTCTTCACACAGACTCGCTTTGTGTTCGGAATCCTCTCGAACACTGATACATTCCCATGAAAATAATTGTCTAACGTGTTCCTGAGCACCGACTGCCCTGCAGGCAGCACAGACGTGAACTCCTACTCAGTCTTTATTCTGCATTTCTTGTGTTATATAAATACTTATTGTTCAGTGCCGTGCATTTCGCCGTATGACGTCTGAGGGCGTTAAGGTACGTTCAGACATTTCTCTCCTGGTGTCAGCCTGTGATCTGTGAACCCGGAACTCACTCAGGACAAAGGCTAAGAGATAACAGCAAGTATCCCAAATGTAGGTCCCTACGAAGTGTTCATCTTGTAATGAGCAAAAACTCAAAACGGAATTCAAACGTGAAACTTTCAAAATGTGTCTTTACTAGTCAGAGACGCAGTGAAGGAACTGGTGAAGGACACAAACATACACAACACAACAAAAACACATAACGATGCTTCCACCAAAGTACACAGCAGAGTATACATATGTACGTATGTAGGCCTCCGGAGGTCAGTGTCCTGTGTGTTTTACATGACGCATGTCCCCCTGATCACAGCCTGATGAACACAGATGAAAAACACAGAAGCATTTGAGAAGTACAGGAAAACCAGCTGGACAAATACGTGACTCCATCTGAGTCTGGTGTTCGTCGGTCCCACATCAGCACACATGTGAACCGGGGACTTTGTGATGCTGCTCACACAGACGGCGTGGAGATTCAACGCAAAGCTACACGAAGGTATAAACACACACCACAGCGGAGAGCGTCCGTGTAAGGTACGCCCTAAGGTCTGAGTCAGGTCAAGGCAGAAACATGAACCCAGCTCTATGCTGCTTTGTGATCATGTGACCATGGAGGAGCCTGGTATCCTCAACCACAGACCTGGAATTCTACCATTTTGTCAATGGAATTTCACTCTCAGGTGTGTTATTAAAGGAACTGATACATATTGTCATTAAACAGTTGCCCATTTGCCCATTTTTCTGCGTCCCCAACCGAACCCCCCACCCATGACTCCATCCACTGACGTGTTTGTGTCCTCTGCTGCCAAAACGTGACGTATCCTCATTTCAATTCTATTAAACCAACATGCATCCGTCACAGACAGGCAGGTTTGTCTCCAAATGTGTACTTTCTCCAGTGACACACACACACACACACACACTGCTGGAGCGACTGCAGTGTGTGTTAATTGGGATCCCCCGGTTCACATTCGATCGTAGCTTTTTTTTTTTTTTATTTGGTCACTAATGAGGCTCCCGTGTCAGTTCAAAGACGAGCAAATTCTTTCAAGTATCATTGCAACTTTGGGGCTTGTTTATCAGCATCATTATCGAGTCATTGAGAGGAGACACACTCTGGGTTTCATCATTTATCGCATTAGCCCTCAAATAACAATATTTGCCTGGCGGGCCGGTGGACAGCTTGTGTCTCCGGCACCTGACTCTTCCCCTTGGTCTGATTGACTGTGAAATGACCTCTTTAGTTGTAATGTGTCAAAGTGAAACATAATATCTTGATCGCAGCCTGAGCTCAATGACTCATGCAGTATTAGCTGTGCTGCTTCCTCTCAGCATGCCGGGGCAGTTGTAGTTTTCACATGCCCATTATGCAGGCTTGTTGATGCCTCGAGACATTTTCTTTTTCTCCTCCATTTTCAGTCGAGCGTCGACTGATGTTGCTCCGAATTGCGTGAGCCAACTTTGACCCTTGATGTTTCTTTGAAGAGGCCTCAAAATAAGCATTTCACTTTCTCTCTTACACACTCTCTCTCTCTGTCTGTCTCTCTCTGTGTCTCTCTCTGCCAAGCCGTTGTGTTTTTCCGATGCTCCGTAATGACCGGTCTGGACCAGCGCCTGTTTACCTGACGTGTCAATGTGACACACTCGGGTCACTCTGCGTGCAGCGCGTCTCTCCCTCCTCTATAGGCGCCATTACTCTTGAATAGCACTGCAGCACTGCTGACAAAATACCTACCTCACCCTCGAATCACTACACACACACACACACACACACACACGTTTCTCTTTATGGATTCAGAACCAGTCTTCTCTTGTCTCCTTTGTTCCCCACTCCAGGCTGGGCTCAGATCCTCTCTGCTCTCTGTAAGCCCGCTCCGCTCTGTCATCAGGATTACAGGCTGTGCTGTAGCAGATTAATGACTGACAACTCTACACTCCTCTCCGTTGCGCAGCACATACAGAGGCACCAGGAGGGAATATGTGCCTGGTTGTGCGGCAGAGAGGAACAACTGCGGGGGAGATAATGCATTGTGTTGGTCTGAGAACAATATGTTATCTGCGCGATTGTTTGTGCGAAGTGGAATGGGGTGTGATATGTGGCTTAATTTGAAGCGGTGGTATGTGTGGCAGCAGAGGCTTTTTAACTTCTACACCTCGGTGCAGCACAGCGGGACACAGAGTTAAGTCGGGAGGGAAACATGGTTGCATGAGCTTAGGTTGTGTGTTTTGTAAGCGTACGTACACATGTTTGTGTACAACGGTCTTGACAGCTCAGCAAGAAAAAGCGGTGGTTCCAAATCTGGTTCATGGGGGACTGCGGTTTGACAGGGATGCTCGACAAAGCTTCTCTTTTTAATAACCTCCCAACAAAAACAAAACATGAGCTGCTTCGTTGTTTGAGGCTACTGGCATGAGTCGCACAAATCCAAACAAGCAGGGAACTAACTGAAAGGCAACACTCACTGAAGTTTGGAATAAATTAGGCCAGAATCTCAAACCACCTCAGAGTCTCATAGAAGCAGCTTATGTGTGTCATGAATTACTAAGTAGTAATATTTGGGGCTTCTCACAGGCATCAAACAGCTGAGGCTTAATTTCCTGAGACTTGCCCCACAGTGTCCAGGAAAACGGGGGCTGTCTGAGACGTCGTTGGAGGACAGAAAGTCTTGAATTTTGTGGCAATAGAAAAGTTTCTAGGGACCGACGTCATTTAGATCACTTGAACAAACGATAATGACGTCCACAGTGATGTGAAGTGGAGGCCTGCGCGTGAACAGAGGGTGAATGAAAGTGCACTTGTAAAGGTCAGCAACATATTTTACATCACAACTGGACAACAGAATGCAAAAAATATGCTTGAAGCCTCTTTGGTCCTATCTCGTAATCCAAAGCCCTTCGTTAAGACCTTTTTTCTGTTAAGGGTATTAGAGATATTCTGTGCAAAACATATATTGTTTTTATTTGAGTCCAATCAAGAATGACAACACACACCGACCAAAGCTGTGGTAAAATACTTTTATAGAGCAGTAATCCATATCTGAAATATAACATCCAAGCTGAACCGTTCTGATATATACAGAACTTAACTCGCTCATTCTCTCTTTTCATATATATATATATATCTATATATATATATATATGCTTTGTATCTGTATGTATGTCAGTTTGTTTTTATGTTTGAAGGTGTGCATGTGGAAGATGTGTCGACACTTTTTTCAACAATTACAAGATTAAAATTCCTCCTTTTTTTTTTTTTTGAAACACAGGTCATTAATTTTTCCGAATGTCTCTGAGTACAAAAGCTGGTGTTCTGACCCTCATTAGTCCATTAAGGAAGAAGAATCGTTCCTCTTTGCATCTTTCTTTCTTTTCCTTTTCCTCTGATATGAACAGCTCCACTGGCCGTATATTCTCTTTAGATCCCATAATTGCTTTCTATCTGAGTCATATCGTGAACTTTTGCTTTTGTTTTACCTCAGCGCCTCCTGCGCCACTATCAAACCTGCAAGTGCTGAAGAGGCATTTGAAGAGCTGTAACAACGCGTGCCCCAGTCTAACTATCAACTCCAACAGCAAGAGCTTAATTCTGAACATCGGTGACCCTTTCTCCTCCCACAGTTTTTATGTTTGCATTGTAATTCTCCAGGTCGCTCCACAGTACTCTTTGATGCAGTGCAGTACAGTATCAGAATGTCTTTGCTCAGATCCACTAGAGGAACCAGAAACATTTCTTCCTGTTCTTCTTGGTGGTTGCAGGGGGACGCACCGGTTGAGGGGAGTCTTGTTGGCTGGGCGTGGAGGGCTGGGGAATGGTGGTCTGGGGCAAACCCTCGGGAGGATCGCCTACCTTCCATGTGCGGACGACCTGTCCCTCCTGCAGGCGAAAGTCGTGCTCCACACTGGAGAGAAAGGGAGAGAGAGGGAGTGAGAGGAGTCATGATGTATTATTAGATATAGAAATGTTGACGTGTGCGGATCAAGTTTCAAGACAACAAAGCTGCTTTTACCCTGCACCTCGCCGTCGTGAGTGTCTATACTTCTCCATCTGTCCATCTGTGTTGAATTCCACAGCTGTGGTTTGTTTTGTGCAGCTCTGAGAGCTGGGAAAGTCACTTGACACAAACAGTCCAATGACAGTCGTTTCTGTCTGCGGAGGTCCACAAAGCAGCGACGCAAGAGGTGTTTGTCAGGCCACGACGTAATCTTCACCGCCCTCTGTGCCACAGACATGCCGTCGGTTTCACGTACAAGCAAAAACCCAACTTAAGCCGTGCTAGTAAAGGCGTAACGAGACCCTTCCCCTTTTTCTGCTTCCACTGCCCAAAACGCCAAGTCAGCAAGATGGAGATTTTGATGGCATCAGTCAGCCAGCTGTGGTCATATTTCTGACTGCTTATGTTGGACGTCACACTCAGTGTGACATACACACACTTGTCGCACTTTGCATTTTAAGGTCCCATCTCTCATTCCGCAACACCGGGTTTTCATGTAAAAGTGCCCACCAAGGAGGCACTATGCTACCGTGGAAACAAGCCGGTGCGACATAAATCCTCTTTACGTGATTATTGCAGCGTCTCCGTGTAAAAGCAGGTGTAATATAAAAAGTCAGCAGTGAAGACTCCTGGACTTCCGAGTGTAAAATAATGAAACCGTTGACAAAAATGAATCAAGAGCAAAAAAAAAAAAAAAAAAAGAAGCTGAGTGTCACAAAATTGTTCCGTCACCAGAAGGGATGTTAGGACGGTATTACACACACACACACACACACACACACACACACTACAAAGTCAGCAAGGTGCATTATCAGTAACATTACAGTGCTGCGTGCTGCTGGAATGAGATGTGAACTCTGATGCACGTCTGCAGAGGCTCTAGGCAAAGGTAAGCAATAATAAACCAATACATCTACAGGAAAGAAATAACCTATGAGGACAATATTTGATTTGTGAATTACTTTCGTCAGCACTTGAATGTTGGAACACTTTCTTTCCTCTCCCTCTCCCTTTTTTTTCATTTCACTTTGCTCTCCTATTCTTGCTTATTATGCAGTGGCCTAGTTAGCTAGTGTTTCACAGCACAGATGCTGGAAATATAGAGGACTCCCTTGGTTGAGGATGCGCGGTGAGAGGTTCTGCAGTGGAAGCGGGAGGACTGAGATCAGCAGCAGCGGCAGCAGTGGGCCTGAGGTTTTTTTTTTTTTTTTTTTTTTTCAGACCGAAGAGGACACACTCACATTCATTTCCATCTGGCTTCAAAAACACCCACTCCCCCGGTCACTCATCCACTTCACTCTGGGAGCCCACATTAAAAAAATAAACAAAAGCCAGACAGGAGAGCTGTGCAGACAGGTCGAGTAAACAGTAAAAAGTGAGAGTGGATGGAAAAATAAAGAGACTTTGTGGCGGCCTAGGACCGCTCCACACTTTGGAACACTAGGTGAAATAAAGCAGTGGTGAAGTAAGTGATGACTTCTACTGCTGCATTGAAATGTACGGCGAAAAACAGCCACCGCAGCTCGGCTCCCTGTAGAGCTCTCCAGTGACTCTTGCCTCGTGTCTGTTTTTGTTCCCTGGTTGTGAAAATGAATAGCCGCGGTACGTCTCTGTGTGATGAAGGCACATTGACGCTGTAGGGGGCTGTCCACCCTCAACCTTAATTATCTGCACGCCGAGCCCAAAAGCTGTGGCAGGCAGGAAACAGGGAGCTGCTGCCCCCCCCCCGTCACGTGTGTTGAGTTGTGGTTTCAGTGTCTTTCTTGTATGTATATTGTCTGTTGGTTCCAGTACAACTCTACTCAGCTTTTTTTGCGTTTCCATTGGGGATAGTTCCTGGTACCTGCTGCTCTTTTTGTTTTCTCCTCTGGCAATTTTAAAACATCTGTGACGTCACATCGGGAGGGTACTGACTTGTAATGGAAAAGGACATTTCTGGAACCCGCGTCGAGTATAGGTGGAACTTCAATAGCTCCTGTGTGTCAAATTTACACTATAGATGTGATAATCTCTGACCTACATGCACACACCACTTAAGATTCTTTTTCAAGATGAATGTCCTTCAGACATGTCACTTCCTCTGCGCCTTTATTGTATGGAATATAACAGATATACTGAAGGTCAATCTTTGAGAAAAAAACCCAACATCTTGATGGCTGTAATAAGTTGAAAGAAAGGAAGAAAAAAGAAATAGAAACAGTCCACCTGATTCATCCCATGAATGACTGCATTGGATGATCCACTGGCTGACCAGATATCAACCTCTCCACTCATCATCAATCAGGTCTTGATTTATTAAAAAAAAAAAAAAAAAAAAAAAAAAATAATGTCTAATATTTGAATATAACATAATTAAATTTGTATCTCAGGAACAAGCAAGCGCCAACATGAGTGCCAAATAATTAAGTTGTGATCATGAGGAGATTGTCTTACATCTAAAAGATAATGAGGTAATTAAGAAGTGAGATTACGTGAGTCATCCAGCCAGTGAGCCCAAAATCAAGTTTTGGTGTCACATTGTTAATTGGCAGATGGGTGAGTCATCGTACTTTGGTGATACAGGATACGTTCCAACACACTGGCTGAGCTCTCTGAGGAGGCTTTTGGAGAAAATCCAGATATCATTAATCTTGCATATTAAAACCTCCACTCATCAAGTTCACTGTAGTATATCTCATAAAACCCGCAGATACAAAAAGGCTTCACTAATAAGATCCCCGTCTCAGGCAACAGCCGATCGAAGTCCGTGTCAGCAACAGGCCCGAGGAGCAGCGAGGAAAAAGCATTTCAGTCGGTTTAGCTGGAAGCGGGACGCAGCCACTGAGCAAGAAAAGAAAGACACGGTAAACATGACTAATGCCTCTGGGATACATCATCTTATGATTTATGCAGTCTGAGGTAGGAGTGGACCGCGTGGTATAATTTATGGTAATCGCAGAATGCAAAAAGCCCCAATTCACATCGGATCACGTTACACTGCAACACCTCTTAGCAGACGACAGAACAATATATTATTACCAAATCTATTCAGACCAAGGTCACAGCATGTCACTCTAAACACAAGGGGGAAAGTTGGAGTGGATTGTTTTACACATTGTGACCTTCGGAAGGTGACATATTGTCACTTGCTTCAAAACGGTTCTCAACAAGGACATTAATAATGAATGCCCAGTATTTATATATTCATAGAAATTAGCAACATGCATTTGCCAGCATGACCTTCTGTGCCACCTTTGCCACAAGTTCTCTGTGGACATGAATGAAAAACACGGGCGAAAGCGTGGAAGGTCAGACAATGTGCGACAATAGAATGTAATCGCTTCTTATGTAACAAGGTTTAGACTGATAGCGGAGTAAACAGAAGCAGATGTAGGCAGACGTTTACAGTCCCATCACTTGACCCCGCTCCGGCTCTCAGTGCTTCAATTGTTTACCGGCAGACAAAGCGCTGAACAAAGGGTATAAATGAGAGACTTTTACGTGAGAAGAATCAGCAGCCAAGAGGCTGGCATTTTCCTGACATCTGGGATCTACTCTGGGAGAAAAAATCTGTTCACACTCGTTACTGGACTTCACCAGTGCTACCGTCACGTAACGGCATCTTCAGAAACAGCCAGAAGACACGTGATCAGCAAGTTACTGTGGACTAGACAATGTCTGACTGATGGACGAAGTAAAGCAATCAAATGAATATATAGTAATATTATTTTGTCCACTAGGGGCAGAAGGCCCAATTAAAAATACACTTGCTGACATGGAGAACTTTGTCAAATCCAATTTTAAAAACAGCAGTTATAACGAATATTCACAATGAACTAGTTTTGAATATGGTCCCATAGAAAAGAGTTGTTGATGACACCAAATCTTTATCCAAAGGCATGTTGAGCACCTGTGCAAAACTAAAGGCCATAAATCTACAACCAGAGAATAAAACTCATGAATGATTATAATTTGTTAACTACTGAGCGAGAAAAAGTAAATAACTTCAAAATGGCTGCATTATGAATGACGGGGCAACTCTCCATCAGTTAAAAGTGCTTTTTTTCCCCTCTGACAGGATTAAATTTTTAATATCAGTGTCTGAACACATCACAGAGACGACCTCAGCGAGGTGGATGTGTGAGCGGTCTCCATCTAGAATATCTCAGGTCAGCAGAGACATGTGAGCCATCATCCACACAAAAATCACAGTCTTCCGGTCTGGTCTTGAGGAAAATGGATGAAAATCCACCGTTTGGCCCCCTGGAGCTGTTGTGGGCCAAATTTAGTGCAACATATGTGATGAGGTGTGCTTACTCAGTCTGTTCGAACATTCAAGCCAGGATCTTTCCTCAGCGGCCGCCCACAGAGCTGATTTATCCCTCGCTCAGTGATAGTTAGGGATAAATATGTTCGTCAGCCATAATTTGCTCACGTCTGTAGTGTTGTTCTAATAAAAGATCAATTGGATGTTTAAAAAAAAAAAAAAAAAAGGCGAAGGGTTGACGGCCGGTCACACCAGCGGCTGTTCGTCATCAGCACCACTGAGGTACATGAGATATTGAGTGAAACATGCTGGAGCAAAGGGGGTGTGACGGCACTCGGACACCCAAAGGGTGAAAGAAAAAGAAAAAAAAAAGATGACAGCAGGACACATATCTGTCGGCGTCACACCCATTCATAAACTCCACCAACACACTGAGCGTTGAACTTCCACTGTGGAAGGATCTAGAAAACAGGGAGTGTATTGACACCAACTATGATTTAAATTTACAGTATTTCCATGGAGCTATTGGCAGAAATGTAATTTAACACATATTTACCCAACATAATATCTAATCTGAGGGAGAGAATTGGTTTGGAATGATCCCTTGATTTTCTATCTCTATCATTGTAATCATCATTATTCCTTTTTACGTATTTTAGGTTTTATTTTCTTCTTTTCTTCTTTTCTTTTTCTTTGTTTTTATTCTTCATTTATTCACTTGGGGTCTGTTCCATAAAGCAGGTTTAGAAAATACCCAGAGTAGAACTCTACAGAATGTTCCTTAATTCAGGGTTACTGATGAACTGATGAACTGATTTCAAACATTTTAAACTTTAAAGACATTTGGTTCGATTCCTGTCGGTTTACAGGAAAATTAAACTGAAAGATCAGCAACTGTCCTTCATTTCAGGATGAACAAACTCGGGAATTTCACTAAACCAGACAGTTATATGGGGATGGGAGGGGAGAAGGCTGCATACCCCACCGTCCAGTACATTAAAACATGTATGCAAAGTGCTATATAAATAAAGACTTGATTGATGGATTGATGGATTGATGGATGGATTGATTGATTGATTGATTCCCAGCCAGTTAGCGAATCACCAGTCACTTATTTACATCAAGAGTGTCAGCGAACTGCCTGCAGGGGGACGTCTGTGTGTAAGTGCAGTGAGGTGCCTGTTTAAAACTAAGGTCAATTAATTGGTTATTGATCAGGAGTTGAGGTCTTTTGGAAGTCATCGGAAAGAGGATTAAAAAGTTTCTAGTGTGTGCACCAGTGTTGAAAATGTTCTAATTTATGCTGCGTGTGTGTTCAGCTTTTCGTCGCGTGTGATTGCTAATAACTAAAGTTTATAAATGATCTGCAAACGATTATTAGCATTTAAACAGCGACTAGGTCGTCTGTCGTGTGCCGACAACCATCCATAAATACGATGAGATTTACGTCGCGTTTGCTCACATCATGGGTTGTCTGTGTGATAAAGACATATGCAGGGAGAAGATTAAGAGTGGGTGCTGGTGGAAGCTCTAGGGGATCCGGTTTCACTGTAGGTGGGATTCTAGCGTGATTAGTATTTATATGACACATCATCCACATTCGGCAGCACTTCCCAGTTCCACATGCCACTCTTGCTCTTCCTCTCTCTGCCCTGTTTCAAAGACACGGCACAGCGGTGATGGGCACCATCTGGCACCGACTGTTGGCACCAGTTTGGATCTGTGATTATTGCCAAACAGCCTAAACAAGGTTTCTCACGCCGCTGTTCTTCTTCTCATCTTTGCCTCAGTTTCACACCCAGCTCTATATCTGTCATTTCTTCACACAAACAAACACGGGAGTGGACGGATACGCAGTTTGAAAGGAGGGAGATGGACGAGCAGTGAAGGATCGTCTCCTGCTTCCACTGCCTCAACGTCTTGTCTGTGCAGCTTCATGCAAACGACGGTGAAGCCTTCAGTGAATTTCCTCCTCCCCTGTGAGGTGCCTGTTGCTTGGCCCCAGAATAAAGATGGATTACTGCAGAAGAACTGCCTGCCCTGCCCTTTACACATTTCACACACCACTTCTCCATTATCAGCCTCATCCACAAGGGAAGTGTTGCGCTCGTACGCTGGCACACACACACACACACACACACACACACATCTGAAGGCTTTGACAGGGTTGTTAGGAAAAGGTCAGAGTCAAGAAAATGACAAATCTTTAGTGAAACAAAAACCTCTCATATGCAGAAAAAGCCAACTCTTATTTTTCTCTCATGTTGTCCATCATCATTTTTTTCTCGTAGTCTCTTGCTGAGTTCTCTTTATTTGCTCTGCTAAATTGATTATTATTATTATTATTATTATTATTATGTCTGCCTGCTGGTGTCTATAAATGGAGTAAGTACCATCATCAGCAGTAAAACACTGCTTACAGTATCAGAATCAGACACATATATTGTTCTCTGGGGAAAATATCCACAGCAAATAAGCGTGGATGAATGGAAAATGGGAAATTCAGTATACGTGTTTTCCATTCCAATCACAGACACACAATGAGAGCATCGCTCTACTTCGTGTTCAGCCCAGGGGACGTGAACGTTCTTCTTCAGAACTACAGCAATTATTGACAGTAATAGTCCAGCAGAGGTGGAACTGGTCAAAAACCTTGATGCTCGTTCTTCAGTTACGTTCAAAATTCACATTATCTCCGTTTTTTTCTGCTTCATTGCTTCTTCAAATACACATGCACGTTCCATTTGCTCCTTCCCTTTCAACTCTGGGTTTTCCTGGGAATTCATTTTCTATTCAGTCCGTTCTTCTGACTCCCTGTTATGGTAATGGCAGAGAATTGTCAATGTTTAATGCACGGCTGGAGGCTGGATACAGGTTCAGAAATATCCTTGTGACCACGAACATGAAAAGTTCATCTAGAATTTGCTCACACGTCTGCTTTTTTTTTTTTTTTTTTTTTTTTTTTTTTTGGGCCCCCC
>CAAKHB010001543.1:0-16804 GCA_901007665.1 Aeoliscus strigatus | reverse complement strand
CGTTTTTTTTTTTTTTTTTTTTTTTTTTTTTTTTCTGATGAGCTCCACGTAATGTGCATGCGCCGGGACTGATTTGTTTTGAACAAGTTTCTGATCATTTGCATACAGCATGCATATGACAGGATGTTGCTTCCAGTGAATTAAAGCCTGCACAGAAGCACCTCAGGTTCTGGATCATTTGGCTGAGAAGGGGAAAAGCAAAGCTGGAAGTTGCTGGACACTTTCCCGCTCACCTTCTCGCTGAGGCGCCTCTCGCCCTCCCTCCCTGCTGCTGCAGCCATTCCAGAGCTGGGATTTGCATCACTTCTCCTCATTCCCGTTTAGGTGTGAAATGTGTTTATATTAAAAGTGCAGAAAAAATGAAGAGGGTATAGGGGGAGTGGAGGAAATGGTGACAGCGGTCTATTGGAGAAGGCTCTTCTTTCTGATGTCTGTAAAATACCCTACTCCTCTGGATAAACCCAGGACAATGAGGAGCTGTCACCAGCGCCAGGCCAGTGTCGGGACCATGTGGACTGCATTTGAATCGGCCTGCTATGCCCGTCTAGGCGACATGAGAAAATGAATTAAAGCTGGTGAAAGGAAATGTGAGCCCAAGCTGAGAAGCAGCTCTCTAGAGTGGAAGTAGACAGAAGCCCATTACAAAGGGCAGCGGCGGCGTGAATGAGGGCCGCATTGCGCCGCAGCCCCCAGCTATTAGCAGAGCCGTGAATGACAGCAACGACACAACACACTGTTCTTACAAGAGGTTGGAATATTCCCCTGGTTTTCTCTTTGCAGCCCTCCACAATTTGACTCACACATATTCATCGCACAAAGCGCGACTGTCTTCCCTGGTGACAGCCCACTTACACCTGGCCCAAATGCAGCAGTGAATTATGGTCCACAGGTGGGCCCCCTCTGTTAGCCACAGGGTTTGGGGGTGGGTTAATGACACCAAACAGGGATATAAATGATTTCAGTGCTCATACTGAAGTCCGGTGGTTTTCATTCATCTTAACCACTATCGACTTTAAGGCCAGTCCACACCAAAGATTCCAGGCGCGGTTGCAGCAAAGGTTGCAGCGGTCTTAACGGTCCCGATGCACCTCGGTGCCTGTCGGAGTCAAACATTCACTTACATTCATACAGGGCAATGTGGGTGAAGTGTCTTCCCCAAGGACATAGTTTTACGTTTGGAGCTGGAATCTTTGGTCTGGACTGGACATTGAAGTGTCTTTGAGCAGGACACTGACCCCCCACATTGCTCCTCATCCATGTGCATTAGCAGTGGGCAAAGAAACGCTTTGGGTGTCATTAAGGAAGAAAAGGGCTATAAAAATGCAGCCATTTAGCATTAACTTCAAACTCTACCTTCCAGAACGGACCCACCAGTGGACTGTAAGTTAATATATTTGCACTGATTGTGTTGTGAAATGTTTGCGGTCCAATAAGCCCCCTGTGTATTAAACAGTTATCAGTGACGCTTAGTATGACTGTTGTGATAGAAGCCCAACATTCACATGATGAAAAACTACCGTGTCTGACTGCACACCCTTCGCCCTCCCTCAGATCAACAGGGAGTTGTCTTCAGCTTTCTTTTGACACTATTATTACTTACTAAAAAAATCTTTTAAAGCTGCTGTGATTAAAGTTTAATGGAGATGAATATTTCACTGCATACTGGAGTTAAGTATTTGTCGTGGAGTGAAAAGGGATACCTCGAGCAGGATAAGTGGTAAAAGGGAAAAAAAAAAAAAACGGTTGACATATTGAGATGCGTGTGAAATCATCTTAATTTAGCCCCCTCCGCCCCCCGATGTCCCCAGAGTCTCTCATGCTCCATCATCTCGCTTTCTGGTCCACTGCAATGGAAAGGACGCCGTGCGAGTATCCAGTCCTGTCGTGAAACGTCTCAGTGGAGATGTGCGTCAGGAATTGCTGATTCATGATGGGTGTGTGGTGAGAATGGCGGGTGATGAGTTGTTACTGTAGGCGCTGTCACACAATGTTCATCTCAAGCCCTCCGAATGGATTATAGCCTTCGTCCTATGAGTGATCGAGACCCAGAAAAGGAATCCTCCACCCTTCCACCACCGCCGCCGCTGCCGCCACACTGGGCATGCATATGCATATCAGTGACGGAAGGAGGCATCCACTGACAAACAGGATGCTTCCAGGCTGAACATGGGAGGAAACAATACGAAGGAGAAACGAGGCCACGACGCAGATATCAAACAAGCATGAGAAACATCCCTTCAGATAACAGTCAGCTCACAGGAAAGAAGGAGAGAGCAGGAGTGCTTTCTCAGCAACCCTTTTCTCAATTATCTACTGTTCAGTGAAGGCGATGACGGATTGTCTTTGAAAAAAACAAAGCAAAACAAAAACCCTGAGTGGACTTGTAGTTCAGCTGAAAACGTACGGTCCGGGGAGTCATTAATCCATCTCAAAGTAGCAGCACATTGAGCTCCTCCAGCCAAATGCGTGATCAAGCAATAGACAGAGTAGCAGCAGAGATAAAGCAGCAGAGAGCAGATCTGATTAGGCTGCCGTCGCCGCACGGTCCACGGGGATTAAGCACAACAGTTCCTTGTTAGACCTCTATACTACACACACACTATTAGTAGAAAGAATGATTGGGGGGGTCTGGGGGGGGTCACATCTCCACTCGCTAATTAACTCTCCTGCTTGGCCGCGCCATCGGATTCACATATTAATATACAGTTCATGTGTCGCTGGTGCTGGGTAAATAACATCAAATGCATCGTGCATTATTCTTGTGTTACTGAGGCCTCTAATAAGCAGAACAAATGAAGTGCTTATTCATGAGCGTTGGTACAAAATGTTTAAAATGTTACGTTCCACGTTCGGCAAGTATGCACATTTGCATGCAAAATGTCATTAGCATTTTTATATAAGTGGGTTATAAAGGGTTCCTGACGAACGGGAAAACAAAATACACTTTTAAGCACACGTGTATCGTTGTAATCATTTCTATACATGGGTACTTCAAATTCTCTGCCAGTACCGTGCAAGAAATGGGTAATATTCCTTATTAATTATGTAGCATTAGCATTAGCAGCAGCATTAGAAACAGGTGTTTTTTCTGCTTCTTTTATTGCAGAAGAATGCGTTCTCATTCACAGGAAATGGACTTTGCAGCAACTCTTCTTTTCTGCTATGATATTAACTCCCGTGAAAAGTTACAGACTCAACCGTAACTCATGATGTTTTCCCATTTTCCTGTTTTGTTTAATTTTTAATTTCACTTCTGGAACTACTTAAAAGAGAGCAGCATGGTTTTACATCACATATAATCGTTTTATCCCTCCATAATATTGAAATATTGATCAGAAGTGAGCTGAAATAAAGCATTTGATCTACTGCGATCAAACCTATCAACGGAAATCAGGAATTATTTACATTTTTTCTGAAATCACTCCTATCTGAGCTTTTCGTCTACATCTATATTGTGTGGCGTGCTGAGCTGTGCTTCCTTTTGAGGACTGCGACTCGTTTTTAAACTGATGGAATCTGTCTTGTCAGATTTTATGGTTTTTCTATCACTCACTCCTTTTCCGCCTTCACTTCATCTTTTTTCCTCCTCCTCCCCGAACACCTTTTTTTTCTTTACCGCTGCCAAATTCTCCTTTTATACTCTGCTGAAGTTCAGGCTAAAAAAGAAAAAAAGAAAATCTCCTCCTCTTTCAAAGCAGGAAAATACTCTTGTCACGCATGAAAGAGCTGACAGGTGATTGAGGGATAAGTTCTCATCTGACCATAAAACTGTGGCTTTGGATGTCAGAGTGATATTGATCATAATTATAAAGAGCAACGCACACCAACTGTGAACTGACTTCTCTTTTGTTCTGTTTTCTCTTTTAGTAAAGTCTGCATATAATTCTTATTCCCTTTGAAGACAAAGAAGTGTAACTCATATGTTGTTTCAATATAATTAATCCAATCCATCCCATCATGAAGTTAGTTTCTGATACATCATTTGTTCATCTCCATCACATCTCATTTCTAAATCCAATCACTTCCTTTTGTTTTCCTTTCCTCCCTTTTATCCTGAACCCTTCGTCACCGTCTCTCTCTTGCTCCTTCTCTGAGATTGTTTGCTTATGCAGTAAAAATAAATGAGAGAATAATCAGATTAGGATAATGGATTGATTGAATCACAGCGCACAGTACGTCAGGAGAAATTACATTGGGTTTGATAATCAGGTTGATGTCTAGGATGTTACTGGAAACCTTTATTAGTCCTTCCAAACAATAAATTAGTGGCAAATCAAAGTGAAAGCAGTCAGGCTGCAGTGGGTACCTGCCACGTGTTCAACTCCAGAATTGAAATGACTGATGATAATGTTAATTGGGTTGTGCTTTCTCAGATTTATGACATAATTTTACTTCCATCACCCCTCTAAGGAGTTTACACAAGGTTTAAATAACCAGAGTACTGACGTAATCCAATAATAATCCGCTTTCTCTGCGTATTCAAAGCTCCTCTACTTGCTCCTTCTACTAATAATCTTTTTTTGTTTGCTTGTTTTAGATGTGTGTTTTTTTGTTTTTGTTTTTACAACTATTCAGTTTCATTCCAAATCCTAATTCTTTCCTCTCTTCATCCTCCTGTAAACTGTGAAATCATATTTGTTAATTGACTGATTTCATTTCAAACCTCAGAGCGGAATGATTATGCAGTAGCGCTCCGTGTATTTACTTGTGTGCATCTGTGTGTAAAGGGAAGATAAGTAGAACGGGGGGGAGAAATGAAGAAACAAAGTGGGCCAAACGAGTGCTCCAATCGCGTCGGCATTGTGGCTCGCCTCATTAAATTTGAGAGGGAAGAGCATGAGAGTGCATGTGTGATAAGTCTTAATAAATCTCTCATAACTATGCTCAATGATCAAACCTGCAGCAGTGTTTGTGTAATGACTGGCCCGACTCAAAGGGCCGTATCTGGCTGTGTTGTCACCCAGAGCAGAACGACAATCCTTCCAAGCCATAAAAACTGATGTGATTGAAAATGACAGCGTGATGCACACAACTGTGCGCCAAGACACGCAATGTGCTCTCAATGCTTAAACGCGAAAACAAGCGGTTAATATGCAGAAAATTCACCCACACTGGGAAACACCCTCGTACCTGTAGATGATGCAGGCACAGTCTCTGCAGGTCCCACAGTTCTCAATGTCCTGTCCAGTTCTGTAGGAATGTCTTCTGTTGGAAATGCACAGAAATGACATATCAGGGGTAAAAGAAGAATGTTGTTTTTTTATGCACCTTTAAAGAAACATCCCGGTTCCCTTTTTGAACTGATATTTTAGCACACACATCTCTGCAAATCCACCAATCTGCTCCCTGAAATCACCCCTGATCATTTTTTAATGAATGGTACCCCCTTCCAACATTCTGCTGTTATATAAACCATGAGTCACTACACCACTCGGGGCATAAAATAATGCTTATGAGGTAAAAGTTAAGTCTGCGTGCATTCCATTTGGCCCCATCAATTTATTCTTATCGTGGCCCACGATAGATCAGAACATCGGCAAGAGAATTCACACGGTCAAACGTGTTGGCATTAGTGGGATTTGGATTACGTTGACCTTAACGTCAAGTCTGTCCATGGACACACATCCATCCACAGCTATCCTGGAGTTTTCTCATCATCTACTATTTTGATGTGATAAGGCGGGAGAAATTACTAAGCAGCTTACAGCAGATTAATTAAATGATGATGAGAATAGTAAAGGGTTTACACTAAGAGGCATGAAGCATGTGAAACCACTGACATGATGGCAGCCAAACGCAGATCTCTATCTGTGCCCGCCTGCTGCATACATGCATGAGGAGAGAGCTGCTGCAAAATAGGTGCAACCAATCTCCCAAAGGCACCCCGTGGTCTGACGTTACATAAATTCTTCAGCATATCATGAGTTGAAAGTTGCATGACTGACATTCAACTTCATAAAAATAACTACAGATGTTCTCCTGCCATCTGTGTGGCTTTCATTCCTTTTTCAGCTGCAGCTGATTTAGCCACTGGGTTTCCATTCCCATTCATATCGACATCTTGTCTAGAAAGGCTTTGTTGTCCGTGTATTTACAGTGATTAGATTGGCTTTGAATCACATCACAGAAAAGCTCAGGCACAACAACTTTCTTTCTAATATTCACACATGATGCGGGGAGATTATTACCACCGGGTTGTGGATATTCCCTTCTCAGTGGAGAATAATGCCGACAACAACCCACTTCTCCTCTCCATTCCAGGAAAAGAGGATCTTCTAATGCAATGTTATGATCACATCATGTCTGCCTCTGTTTGTATTTGCATGAAGAGAACTAGATTCTTATCCTGGAATAAAACAGTCATCTGGCCGTGGACTTTCCAGGTCTTCAAAAACACCAGCAACTCATCACTATCATCTACTCCCACTTCTCCTGCTTACTTCATCTCGCGCTTTTATCTGTCTGTCTGGGCATTTCTTATTTAATATAGGTTAAGAGAGGGCTGAATGTTAAAGTTGGATGCCGACTGCCAGATGGCTCTTCAACTACACTTGGCCCTGAGCTGAGAGCCCCCGTTTGCTCTGGGTTTACAGCTCCATTAGCCCGAGGCTTCCAGTCATTTCACATTTACAACTTCAAATGTGGGATAGCTTCTCGCTTTGGCCTCGGGCTTTCACACTGCATTTACACCCAGACAACCCCCTGTCATATTCTTGATTTAACCCAGGGCTACGCAACGTTTCACACTACTGTTAATGCCCCCACCTTGGACACAGCGGTGCATAGAACAAATGCTGGTTATATGGCTATCTGTCGATGAAGTGTCTCTAAGACTCCGCCAGCAAAAGTCTACCCGACTATGGTGCATCTGTTGTTCTCACATATAATATTCAATGATGAATTGAATTGTTGTGCAACTAATTCACACACAGCTGGCTGTTGATAACTTATAATAATAATGTGGAATATTGACCGTTACATACATACTGTTAACCTGAAGAGATTTTTGTCTTTAATTCAGTACGCAGTTATCACATTTTTATTCTCAAATGTAAATGACGAAAATGAAATATTGCCTCACCCGTCTCTCTCAGCTTCCTTCTTCTCAAGATCTTGGATAACATCCAACAGTACTTTTATGGTATTCTGACTGGTCTCTAGGACCCCCTCCAGGCTGTGGAGCTGGTGCTGTAGGCTGCGAATATCACGCAAGGGTCCATTGGGACCCAGGAGCTTTTCTGTCACTTTGGCCGGGTCTAATTTACACCTGGCACCAGACATCAACCCTCCTAGAATTTCCTGGACCTGCCTCAGTGTGTCGGCCTGCGTGGGAGTCAGGGGCCCGGCTGTAGGCCTCTCCCCGGAAGCAGAGCAGCCTTTTGCTCCAGAGCAGCCCTGCTGGTTCGGAGGGATAGTCTGCTGGCTTTTGGTGCTGTTGGCTCCTGAGCAGAGCATTTTGTGAAGTGCTCCAAGCTGAGCCTGGGCTGAGCTGAGACAGCTGGGCTTAAAACAGGTCTTGGCAGGAGAGGACGAGGAGGACTGCTTTTCTCCTTTCATCACAGGAACTGGTGGAGTTTGAGCTCTGTGCTTCAGAGAGCTGGCTCTCTCACAGAGCTTAGGCGAGTCTGAACATTTGATGTCTTCTCCTTTCTCCTTCTCTTTATCTTTTTCCTGGGCCTTGCTGTCTGCCCTGAGTGCGGGCGTACGAACTGCAGGAGCTGGAGCATCATTTCCCTGTTTGCGGGGTGTATATGGTGGAGGTGGTGGGGGAGGAGGTGGAAGTCGAATGCCCCTCTTATCCTGAGTGTTGTGCGGGGCCTGAGAGGGGGGTGTGTATGGTGGCGCAGCACGAAATGTTGAAGAGTACAGGGGAATGGCTTTAGTTGGTGTCGCACAAGTTTGTGCATTTGGAAGAGTAGAAGGATACATTTTCACAAGTTCAGAAGGAGAAGTGCAAGATTTTAGTTTTGGGACGGGAGAGGTGTAGGGGGTTATACCTGTGCTGGGAGAAGAGGCCTTTTGCAGAGCTTGATATGGGATGTTGCAATGAGATACCGTTTGTATCAGAGTGGCATACGAAGGCGTAGTGGAATTTGGGCGAGGGGCACGATTACCAGCTGGGTGTGTGGTGGTATAATATGATATGGAGGTGCAGGACAAGGCGGTCTGCGTTACAAATGTACCTGGTGTTAGATCGACAAGAGGTGCATTGTGCGATGGTGGATTTGTTGCTGCTGGGTCAGTTGAATGTCTGTTTGTTGGGTCAACTGGAGTCAAGTTGGTGGTTATACTTGGGGTAAGGCTGGAGCAGGTAAGAGTAGTTGGTGATACCATGTTTGAGCTAGGGGTGGTGGAGTTTTGGCTATGGCATGGTTCGGGAATTGAGGATGGAGTGGAGCAAACAACAGCTATACTGGTGGTAGACGATGGCGACACGGCCGTGTAATAGGGAATGGGGTGTTGAAAAACAGGAGACGCAGAAGGAACAGACGGTGCTATGGGTGTAGGTGCGGTGGTGCAAGCCGGCTTTGCTGGAGAGGAACAAGGTGGCTTAACGCAGTGTTCTGGGGTCTGTGTTGGTGCACTTATAGGTGGAGGAGAAGTACAGTAAGGCACAGTTGTTATTTGGGTGGTTGGAGGGTCTTGTTTCTCAGCTGTGGATACGGGACTCTCCGACATGATTTGTCTCCTGGGTGAGTGCAGCACAGGGGGGGAAGCACAGGGGCTGGAGGTTTGTGTCTGGGTAGTGCAAGGTGGATGAGTTGGAGAGTGACGGGGAGAGTCGGTTTGCTTTTGAGAGATGGACTGTTCAGTAGTTGGAGGTAGGGTTGGATGAGAGTCGCCGCTTTGATTGGTTGTCGATTGTTTGTTGCTCAAACCTAAAGACTGTAGTTGACTCTCGGTTTGACTTTGGGTGGGGCAATATTTAGAATTTAGAGATGGACAGGGGTCCTCAGTTTGAACGTGCGTGGTACAAAGTTTGGTATTTGAAGGTGGTAGGGACCTTCTAGGGCTTTCAGTCTGGGTGGGAGTCGTGCAGTAGTGCACTTCCTTTCCAGGATCACTTGTTGTCCTGTTAAGCCGCTTTCTCCTCCTGACCACTGAGGGAGTTACGCTTCCCTGACGCTTGGGGACATCTCGGCAGGATACTGAAGAAGAGGGACTTGGATCATTGTTGTGAATGACTGAAGGAGGACAGCTATGCCTTGAGTTTTTTATGACAGCAACGTTTGATTTCATGTCCATCCTCGAGGCTTTTGACCTGCGCTCTACTACATTATGATCTGAAAGTACCAGAGGACCATTCTGATCCTTAGACCCAGGTTGCAACACGTGGTTGTGCATAAGGTACTCATCTTGAGAGTCGTGCTCATCATCCCCATCCATGCCAACAGAGTCCCCAAAGCTGTGGCTACGCGCGTGGGAGGAGGACAGAGACTTTCGGAGGCATGGAGAGGTTTGGATGGCTGTGCTGGTGCTGGTACTGGGTCTGCGTGTCATTGGCAAGGTTAATGAATTAGTCTGTGGTGGCGCCCAGCATCGACGCGTGGGACCTGGTGTCAACGGATGAGGAGGTGCCCTGGCTAAAAAAGCAGCCACGACCTCGATAGTACTTGCCATGTCCCCACGAACGGCCCCCACCACAGAGGTTTGACCAAGTAGACTGTCAGTCCTTGGTCCATCCCTGTCACTCCATGGCTTTGGGGACCTGCTGCTGTGTTTGCGAAGAGGATGTGGGCTATCACAGTCTGTGGCAGGCCGCTGATGGCTATTGCTTTCTCCTGTTCCACTGTTGCCACTGCTGCTGCTGCTGCCATCCTCCAGGTCTTTAAAGCGGACCTGGTGGGTGCGGTTACGACGTCGCTTGAGACGACTCTCGATATCAGGGGAGTCTCGATTGAGCAACACAGAGCGCACAGTCATTGTCCCAGGCAGCTTGTCCGCCAAGGTGCTCTTGCTGTTGGATTGGCCCGTTAGCAAGAGGTTAGGCTCTTTGCTCACCATTTCTCTTGCCTCTCTCGCTCCCCCAACATCCAAAGGCTC
Source organism: Aeoliscus strigatus (assembly GCA_901007665.1). Lineage (NCBI taxonomy): Eukaryota > Metazoa > Chordata > Actinopteri > Syngnathiformes > Centriscidae > Aeoliscus > Aeoliscus strigatus. The sequence continues at coordinate 6,760 of CAAKHB010001543.1, read as the reverse complement.
TGCAGGCAGAATGATGTGGTGAAGGCTTAGTTGTGTCAGTGAGTGTCAGCGAGGAAAGGGATCTTCCCTTTGCTATATAATCATTTTAATAGTGAGAAATGTGCACAACTGATTCCACTTTGAATATACTCGCTGTGTCATTATTGAATGATGCGTAGCTTAGTTCATCTCTGTCCACCAAGAACTTACTTTGCAACTATGATTGCCACCTTCACTGCTCAAGGTGAAGTAATATTAAAGAGCAAAAAGGAGGTGTGTATCAGTGCGATAAATCCCCACCCAGAGTGTTTGATGGGTCTTCAAACTCATTCCAAAATAAAATTATCCAGAATCAAATATTCTTTGAATAACATGTTCTGTGTCTTCTGGAGCTGGAGATTTTGCTCCTTATTCTCATTTTTCTGTAATTTTCCAAGAAGATTAGCTCTTGATGGAGGCCGAGAGGTCACCGCCAAAGAAGCATGAAGGGAGGAAATGCTGCTTGTCCATCCTCACTGTGTCCATCACATAGGCTCATCTATTTCTCCAGCTCCGTTGGCCATCCAATCTCCGAAAGGCCCAGGAGACAAAGTATGGGCTGGGCCTGCAAGCTTCCCCATTATGGCCACTCTCGTTTTGTTCTTGCCTTCTTCACTTTATCGCTTGTTCAATCTTCCTTTGTTTTCCCAGCTCTTCTCTCAGTGACTCATTCTCTCATGGTTGAAGGCAGAGCCTGGAAAGATAGCAAGAGATACAGACAAGGTGTAAGTGAGTGTATTCGTGCATTTCTATTGAGACACGATGTGCTTGTTTCTCAGGATAATGAAGAAGATGTAAGATACGCAGCTGCTTAAAAATGCATGAGAGCAGGGTCAATGTGGGATTGACGGAATGAGAAGAGATCATGCCGTAATAAAAGGAAGGAGCGGGGAAAAGAGTAAAGAACAAAATGCGTCTCCAATCAGCAGTAGCAGGACATCAACACTAAACAAGTGAAAATCATGATTATAATTAAGGACCATTCAACCTGCCTGGAGGGCAGCAAGTGGTTTATATCCATTTGATTTGTACCGTTATGGCTCACAACAACTGAAGTAGCAGAAGCCGGTGTTCTGTATTGCTCTCGATCACAAGCACACAATGTGACTGTTAAAATATTGCTCATATGCGTGTGTCTTACAGATTTGCTCCTTTCCGCCATGTTTAACAGTCCGTGGCCCTGCTATCAGTCCTTGATGATCTGCCATGCTGACATCCTTTCTGATTCATCTGGTCAGCGTGTGACAGTCTGTCGGCCACGCTGTGGATGGAAGTATGTTATCGTCACTCTGATTCCGCAGTCTGTTTCTGACAATCTATGGCCTTGTTACGTAGATGTATCTCTTCCATTTCCTGTCTGCGCCGCTGGCGGTGTGGCGTAATGCTGTTGTTCGCCTTACGCTATCTATGGATCTGTGCCTCGTTGTCTTCCTCTGATAGCCTCTGACACTGACAGGCCGGGCTAATTCCGTGCGCGAGTGTGACTGTCCGTTACACTGCTGCCTTCGCATCTACGGGAGGGGTAATTAGTGACTCCTTTACAGCTCTCAGGTTATTTAGGGAGAGAGATACCCGAGGCGCTGCCAAGTTTTATTTACGTCGGCTGTTTCTCTCTTTTGCTCTCTAGTTGTGAGGAGGAGGATCTTTGTCACAATCGCGGCCCCTCTCATCAACTCCTTTAAAAACGTGTTTTCTTTTTTTTTTAAGGATTAGATATAAGTCACGGCAGCTTTGCGAGGGAATATCAGCCAAAGTCAACGCTGATATTTTAGTGGATTTAGAAAACAATGTCATTCCTATTTGTGTCATCATGCTGCACACAGATGATGACTCAGACAGTAGATCAGATTAGTCAGGCACAACTCATTATCACTGCAGACAGTGGTTAGAGGAAGTGCTCTTATTTTGAAATATATATTATTTGGAAATATAAAGCGCAGCGCATTTGACGAGTTACCTGTGAACGATGACTACCACATAAAAAGTTGTACAAAGAGTAGAAAGCGGTGTGCTATCCGTTATGAGGGTGAAATTCGGTTTATGCTTTTTCCAAATGGGCCGAAAGAATGGGTATGAAACCATCGTTCAGCAATTTGTTAAATGACATTTTGGATGAGGACATTTGCAAGTACGGTGGCTCCCCATTGTGAATAAAATCCACTGAGCTGAACAACATCCAAAATATCTAATTTTATTCATCAACGGGATAAAAAGAGACCAGAGGAACAAAACACCTATGTACAGAGGTAAAGTCCCATTTGACCTTGCTGATGAAGCCTCCCTGGGAGAGATCCTTGTTTCCACGTCTCAGATTTTTCATTAATATCCTCTTTCATTCAGGCCGTCACTCTTCCTTCCCCTTTCTTGTAAAAAGCACTCTACTTGCAACCTCCACCCTGACAGATTTCCCTCTGTTCCTCCACCAGTCTCAGGGCCATTACCCCTACTCATTCTACACAGTGTCATGCTGATCCTACCCTCCTTCTATCTTTCTTCCATCTGGCCCATCTCCTTTTTTTTTTTCCTTGTCGCCCCCTGTCACTTATCTCTTTCTTTCGCCCGCCGACACCACTTGCGATGCCGCGAATTCTCTGTCTGTCCCTCCGTTCTCAAACTAACCTCAGATCGAAATTTACACTGACAACTTAATGAATCTCTTAATGCTGCACGGGCTCAGTCCTGTGGTCGGTGCTGGTCTGTTTGCCACATGTGACATTTTCATGTTGAGGATTATTGGCAGATTGGAGATAAATCACCAGGCAGGAGGAAGAAGGTGTGCGACGGCATAATGCCACAGAGGGTCATAACTCTTTGCAGCTATTATTTAAGCCTTCCTAGAACCTCATTGGTGGCAGCTTCACTCTGAAAAGGGCCTTGCTGAGAATACAGGTTTGATTTTCTTTCCTCTGCATCGTCATCCACACACACTCGCTGCCGTAAAACACACACAAAGGTCAAAACAGAACCGCGCTGACTCAGAGAAACATATCTGATGCGTTTAGAATATAAGAAGCCAAGATTCCGGTTGCACACATCTAATAATACGTCGTTCAGCGATGCTGAAAACTGCATCCATGCCAATAACACACCTTTTGGGTCTCTGTGCTGAGGAGGTGGAAGGTGCTGCGGATTGAATTGTTATGTAAAAGCGTGTCAGATCGGATTGTCTAGGCACGCTTAAATTTGTCAGACAGCACTGAGATGAAGAGGAGGCAGCGAGAGGAAGAGGAAGGAGAGGAGGTAGACATGCTCGGTTATATTTAGAGACGTGATGAGGCACACAGCAAACTAAAAGGAGTAGGAATCTGAATAAGCAGGAGGCGGAGGGAGACAGACAGGCAGAGGTAGGGCGACAGGGAGCAAAGCAGGAGGGAGCGACCCCCGGCAGCAGAGGAAATGTCATGGTTAGGGTTCAGTGAAGTGGTAAATCAGGAGCATCAGCGTGTCAGGGCATTTAAGGAGGAACTGGAGAGGAACTAAGAAAAAGCTATATGATCAGTCATTGGCCGTGCCTGCACAGGGACGGGTACGATTTATACCTGCGCTCTGTCAGAGGAACTTACACCGCATTCAGCTCACGGAGCAGATGCATTGTTCATGAGGCTTTTGTGTTTGTCCAAAGAGATTTCACATTCAAGAACAACTCCCTGCACGCTTTGTTAGCTGCGCATTGTGTGTAGCCGTGTCTCAAACAGAGGGGCGTTTTGTTTGATTTGACACAATAAACCCGGCAAGCATATCAAAAATGCAGATGTAAGCCCATAAAAAAAAAACAAAACACAGCATTGAAAAGAGATGTACATACTGTATGTATGTAATCCGCATGTGGGAAGAGACAGCAGCAAAGTTCTGTCCCTAAATGAGAGAATTAAGTGGTGTCGGGTGAATGCAGAGATCTGTGCTTGATTGTGTCAGGGGGGGGGGCCCACCTTCATTTCTGATAACAAGAGCAGGAAACACTCTGACTGATTTAATCTTAAGCTCAATCACGCCTCACAATGAATTAAATTACTCAAACAAACACAAATTAAATTATGCTCGCTTATTTCATTACATATCCAAGGCAGCAGGGTGAACACAACTATTGTTATTCCTGTCAGACAGGCACAAGAACTTAACACTGGTTTGTTTATTCATCACTGTGTACTGGCATCCAATTTGGCCAGTTAGAGTCAACCGGCACTGCGAGCCATATATCTGTGAGCGCTGGCTGCAGCAGAGAGAGGAGGCAGAAGCACGTCCAGCAGCAGACTGTAATGTTTGTGCATGTTTTCTTTCCCCTTTACTTCATCTACATGCACCCGCCAGCTTTCCCGTTCTTCATATGTCTTGACTTGACACAAATGGGTGTCTATCTGGGTTTTGTAGCTCCAGTCCGGGCGTTTAGCAGCTCAAAGCCAAAATATTTCCCCCAGGAGACAAAAGCAGAACTGAACGAGAGAATGTTGGATTTACATTCACAACTTAGGATGAATGCTAATGCTTTCCATGAGTTTGGTTTGTAACTTTATTTGAATATATCCAATGATCTGGATTACCGCATAACTGGTACAGGTATGTATACAGCAAGTGAAACCATACTGGTGCATTTCTATCTAGAGCCCAAAAACGGGCGGAGTTCAGTTACTGATCATGGATGCTGATTTACACTGTGGTGATTTTAAAGCCCACTGAGGCGTCATGACTTGTAATTTTGAATTTTGGGGAATTTAACTAAAACTGAATGTGACGTAGATGCGGGAGCCCAAACTTGTCTCTTAAACATGACTTCCATTTTGAGTGATGCTTTGGGGGGGGGGGTGACTGAGTCACCACACGGTGTCACTGGATCTGCTAAAACACCAAATAATGAGTCAGGCTTGACGTTCCCAGTCAGGGTGTGAAACGGGGCCAACAATCTGACGGAACAAAACTTTGAAACTCGCCAGCCTTGTCGATAGAACGCTTATTCATGTGGCGAGTGTTTCTAACTGTCATTGAAGCTCTGTCGCAGACACATCAGTGTCATTGCTAAAGAGGACATTGCAGTGACTGTTTGTTCCAGTTTTGCTGAAGGACTACCGGATTGCCTCTCCTAACTCTCAGAGAGGGTGCCAGAAATGATTTGTTCCATCTGTCCTTCTTTTGATCAAATCCTCCGCCTAATATGAAATCCCCATATGTAGGCCAATGGATTGTGATATGCATACTTAAACAACCATGAGAAAATGTGAGGATGTTTGAGTATCTGTCACAAAGTCCAAGAAGGAGAGCGATGTTTGCTCTCAATTGTGAATTCTAGTTCAGCTGGTTTATTCTGTAAACTTTCTTTTTTATGGAAGTCACAGTGTTTAGATGTTCGTAAAGTGCCAATTATCAGCAACGGGAACAAAGCAGGTGGCGTGAGTGATGTGTGTGGACATACAGAACAATCAGGGGAAAAAACTGCATGTGTGTGTGTGTGTGTGTGAGACAAACTAATGTCGTAGGTGTACATCACTCTATTACATATAAAGCCAAGGAAAACACAATGTGACAAAACAAGATTAAGTGGTAGATGGATGAAAAGAAGCACGGAGAAGGTGATAGCTGACCCTGAAAAGACCCGCTGGTAAGATAAGATGAAAGAAAAAGCTCCTGTGCAGCGGTGAGACGATGAAAACAGAAAAAAATAGTTGTACCGCAAAAAGGATTCACGATTTTTTCACACGCTAAAATGAGCATGTTCATAGCTGGTGCACATCCGCATGCATCTGTAGGTGATGATGTGTTTGCACGTGTAATAAAAACAGGTCGATAGGAGATGGGTCCACTGTTACACATGGAGAATCAACTAATAATGATTTAAGCACAGTGATATTCTAAAGGGTTAATCTGACACTACACACACACACACACACACAGCAGCAGCAGCAGCAGCAGCATGCAAACGGTATTCCCTGTCTCCTCCTCCTCCTCCTCCTCCTCAAACTTTCTGCATATGCCACCCCCCCATACATACACACACACACACACACACACACACACACACACTTGTACTCATGACAAATATGCAATGAAAGCACTGCTGGAATCTGCAGAGCTACATTACAGGCAGAGCCATCCAAGCATTGGAACTGTTTCTCCTAAAGCTGCACAATCAAAACGCACACACACACACACACACGCACACACACACTGGAAGGAGGGCATTATGAACACATGAGCCCCCCACACACACACACCCCTCACCCCATGGCATTTACAAATATATACTCGCCAAACAAATGTATGCATGCACGTGTGTGTACGCATGCAAGGGCATACGCCACCTTTGTTTGCAAAGTGTAAAAAGAGCCAAAACAAAAAGTAAAAAGACATCGATGCTGTTCGTCAGCCGTACAAAAACTACAAATATACACAACAAATACTTGTGACGTGTTAAAATCTGTCCTCTGTCGATCTTTCTCACTTCGTTATCTCTATGGTGATGCTGAGAGAGGGATGATGGGGAGTGGGGGTGGGGGGTTGGTGGTGGCTGGACTATCTTCCATCAGCACACACAATTGAGTCACACATACCACATCTTCTCTCTTCTCTTCTTTCGCTATGTTTCCCCCCTCAATCGCTCGCTCCTCTTCTCTGCTATTCCTTCACGTCTCCTCTTCCCATTCTTCCATCCCTCTGGCGTTCATGTTTGCTTTTACTCCCACCTCTGTGTCACTGCTGCTCGCTGAGCTTCACACTGTTTCCTCTCCTCTGTGTGGAGTCCATCTGCTCCTCT
>CAAKHB010001542.1:0-11731 GCA_901007665.1 Aeoliscus strigatus | reverse complement strand
TCCCTCCCTCCTCCTCCTTCTCCTCCTCCTCCCCTCCTCCTCCTCCTCCCTCTCCTCTCCCCCTCCCCCCCCCCCCCCCCCCCCCCCCCCCCCCCCCCCCCCCCCCCCCCCCCCCCTTCCCCCCCCCCCCCCCCCCCCCCCCCCCTCCCCCCCCCCCCCCCCCCCCCCCCCCCTCCTCCTCCCCCTCCCCCCCCCCCTCCTCCTCCCCTCCTCCTCCTCCTCCCTCTCCTCCTCCCCCTCCCTCCCTCCTCCTCCTCCTCCTCCTCCTCCTTCTCCTCCTTCTCCTCCCCCTCCCTCCCTCCTCCTCCAGCTGTTGACTGTGTTTCAGAGAAGCAAACAGATCAGAGCTTTGTAGAGTTTCTTTTCTGTTTGCGTCAATCTGCAGCCGTCGACTGAACGGGACGAATCCCACAGCGACACGACTCAGCGCAGTTCACCGGGCAGAACACACACACACACACACAGATACACACACACACACAGACACACACTCACTCAGCCGTGCAGAGGAGGAACAGACGTGTGTGTGTGTGTGTGTGTGTGTGTGTGTGTGTGTGTGTGTGTGTGTGTGTGTGTGTGTGTGTGTGTGTGTGTGTGTGTGTGTGTGTGTGAGTTTAACAGAAGCATCAGAATCCACTCAGCAGAGTTATTGATTCCCTCGGAGCCGTTTGCTGCAGAAGAATGTTCAGGAACGATTCATCAGCTAATTACTTGTTTCTGCTTCTTCTTCTTCTTCTTCTTTCTCTTTCTTCTCTGCAGACGTTGAGAAACAAGCAGATATTTCTCTGTTCTCTCCAAAGTGCTGAGAGACAATTAAAGTGATTTTGTCCTTGATAAAAGAGAAAAGATGAGTCTGTTTCTACAAACACCAGTAACTCAGGATCCAGGATCCGTCTGAAACCAGTTGGAACCGGTCGATGGATCCACACGCTGCAGGCGAACCGATCCACGCCGCGTCGTTTATGTTTCACATGTTTGTGTTCGTTCAGCTGAATCATCCGGTCCGTTCCAGACTTTCCTCTGTTCTGGAATGTGGAATGGACCCGACCAGATTGAGTTGTTGCACACAAACAGAATCAGAATTTCTACGTTTGTTGCCGAGGGAAACGAGCCGTCACAAAGTAAAAACAGACGGGTCGTGTCGATGGTGTTCGTCAGCTGACCCTCGCTGGCTGTCCCGTACCGTATTTACACTACTATTTGTACACAACGTCTGGCGGCTCCTGGAGGTGGAGAAGTTCACAGCACGTCACAGCCAAGTTGCTCTCATTACGGTAATGACTCGCTGGGCTCCGAATGGGATTACCGTAATGACAGCAACATGGCTGCTCTGTTTTCTGATAACAGATAGTCGTGTGAGTACGGTACTTCAATGAAATCAAGTATACAGCAAAAACATTGTGTGTCTCCAAAGAAAGCTGTGGGAGCTCAGAACAGAGAAGTAACACACACACAGACACGAGCGGCGTCGACACACATCGAGCGTGAGCCGATAAACGTCTGCAAACTGGGTCACAGGAAGATAAAATGATATCACACACACACACACACACACACACACACACACACTGTGGACGAGCCCTCGGGCGAGTGTCACATGCTGAATATTCAGTGCAGTGAACGTCTGGAGTGTTGTTGTGTAATTGTTGTTTCGATGACAAACTGTTCCCGAGCTGCTCAGGATGGAAACGACTCGTCTGTTTTTATTTCTGCTCCCTCAGCTGATAGATGAAAGTGACGACGTGTTTGTTTCACCTCTGTCCGTTTGGACTTTGGAACCCGAGCTCGAGATGTGAATTCTCTGAGTCTACGATTTCACACTCAGAGACGCAGCTGCAGCTACATCACACACACGCACAGACACGCACACAATTACACTGTGGACTGGGCCGTGCGTCTGTGTGTGTGTGTTTCCTCATGAGTATTGCTGATTATGACCTTTGACCCCAGGAAAACTCTTTTCATCTCATTCTACTCCTCGAATGTTTGTTTGTTTGTTTGTTTGTTTGCGCAGGAATCAGCTGATCCACAATGGAGCTGCAGCTTCTCTCAGCGTTTCTGTGTTTCACACAGATCAGGTCAACTCCCTGTGATGTCACTGCTCAAGGCAGCTCACAGTGTCAGTTTCAAAATAAAAGCGTTTTTGTTTTATGTGGATATTCTGAGCTGGAGTGTGTGTGTGTCCCAATCCCAAAATAAAAGCAAAACGTTCTTTTAAAGGTTTGTCACACATAAAACCTCAGACAATGGAAATCATCTCCAGCTGTGACTGAGGATTAGTTCTGACAAGACGTCGATATGTGACACATCTGGCACCGCGTGTGTGTGTGTGTGTGTGTGTGTGTGTGTGTGTGTGTGTGTGTGTGTGTGTGAGAGAGAGAGAGAGAGAGACCGATTCATACAGAGTGAAGGCAGCAGCAGGCATGTGCATGTTCTGGCTGGACACACACACACACACACACACACACACACATTGTTGTGTGTGTTCAGTCCGTCGTTGGCGTCTGTGGGTTCATGAATCTGATCAGTGATCAGTTTGTTGACGGCGGTCGGACGTGTGTTACGATGCAGCAGACGCACACAGTCAGACCAGCTGTTGACCTCAGTGTCTGACGTCCGATGCTGCCGTTTGTGTGTGTGTGTGGTTAACGGAGGCTTCTGATTGGCTGGCAGTCAATGCTGAGTCATCCTCCAGAAGATGATTTCCAGTAAATGTGAATGTTGTTTTTGAATGAACGTTTGTGTGAAACATGACATGGAAACATGGAAACGGAAAGAGAGAGGAAGTGTGCGTGTGTGTGTGTGCGCGCGTCTGCGTTAATTATTTTTCTCTTCTTTAGTTTTCATCTTTGTTCGTTCTGGTTCCTCATGTTGACATGACAACACCATCACCATCATCCATCCATCACCTCATTCACCCGCAGACGTCTCATGAAACCGTCTGAAGAACGCTGACAGGAAGACTTGCTCGTCCTCTTGTCTTCTCGTCTCCTCATCTTCTCATCCTCATCTCCTCGTCTCCTTGTCTCCTCGTCTCCTTGTCTCCTTGTCTCCTCGTCTTCTCGTCTCCTCGTCTTCTTGTCTTCTCGTCTCCTCGTCTTCTTGTCTTCTCGTCTCCTTGTCTCCTTGTCTTCTCGTCTCCTCGTCTCCTCGTCTTCTCGTCTCCTCGTCATCTCATTTCCTCGTCTCCTCGTCTCCTTGTCTCCTCGTCTTCTTGTCTTCTCGTCTCCTCGTCTCCTCGTCTCCTTGTCTTCTCGTCTCCTCGTCTTCTCGTCTCCTCGTCTTCTCGTCTTCTCGTCTCCTCGTCGTCTCATTTCCTCGTCTCCTTGTCTTCTCGGTCCACAGTCGAGTTGTGTTTCAGTTCTGAAGAGAAGCATCTGTCACTGAGACGGGATTAAGTGATTCATTTACCAGACACATTTAATCCTCTCTGACACACAGTACACACACACACACACAGTACACACACATACACACAGTACACACATACACAGAACACACACACATACACACACAGTACACACACACACACACACACACACACACACACACAGTACACACACATACACACACACACAGTACACACACAGTACATACACAGGACACACACATACACACACAGTACATATACACACACATCCACACACAGTATACACACGCGCGCGCGCACACACACACACACACACAGTACACACACACACATACACACAGTACATATACACACACACACAGTACACACACATAAACATAGTACACACACACACACACAGTACACACATACACACACAGACACAGAACACACACACAGTACACACACACATACACACACAGTACATATACACACACACAGAGAGAACACACACACAGTACACACACATACACACACATACACACACAGTACATATACACACACATAGACACACAGTACACACGCACACACACACACAGACACATTCAGTACATACACACACAGTACATACACACACAGTACACACGCGCACACACACACACACACACACACACAAACAGTACACACACAGTACACACACACAGTACATACACACACACACAGTACACACGCACACACACACAGACACATACAGTACATACACACACACACACAAACAGTACACACACAGTACATATACACACACACACAGTACACACACAGTACATACACACACACACAAACAGTACACACACAGTACATATACACACACACAGTACACACACAGTACATACACACACACTCACAGTACACACACAGACACATACAGTACATACACACACACACACACACATACACAAACGTGGGTTCCACTCCAACGTTGATGTTTAATCATTGAAAAATGAACTTTCAGGTGTGTGTGTGTGTACTGTGTGTGTGTGTGTGTGTGTGTGTGTGTGTGTGTGTGTGTGTGTGTGTGTGTGTGTGTGTGTGTGTGTGTGTGTGTGTGTGTGTGTGTGTGTGTGTGTGTGTGTGTGTGTGTGTGTGTGTGTGTGTGTGTGTGTGTGTGTGTGTATGTGTACTGTGTGTGTGTGTGTGTGTGTGTGTGTTGACCCGTTCATTGACCTGTTCCTGGGTCAGCTGATCACATGTTTCTGAGGATTCCACATGAACACGTTCACCCTCACATCCTCCTGCTCAGCTCCGGTCCAATCAGAGTCAACGAACGCTGAGAAGGAAACAAATGCAGTCGTTTTCCACGTTGGACTCAAAGCCGCTAGAGCAACGTTGATCAGGATTAAAAAGGATCAGAAACCGTGGAGGACGGAACATGACAGCGACAGGAATGTGGACATGAACACAGGCGTGATTAAAAACACACATTTGAAAACACTAATAAAGTAAATACTATAGTGTTTATGTATTTATTTGTTATCGGTTAAATATCAATAAACGTGATCAATAAAGTCGTCCCGTGCATTCAGCCGTTCACTTCCGACCACTGACTTCCTCCCTGAGCTTCAAAGGAACATGAGGTGGAGGAACGTGTCCCATCTGAACTCCTCTGTCATCAAACATCCTCCAAACGTTTGTCTCTTCTTCCTTTAACCTCACACACACACCGCCTGCTGGTTATGTCAGCGCTAATACGTTCAGTAAAGGCTTCTTTGATAATCGTCTGATGAAGGAGATCTGGAGGACGAGAGCCTCAGCCTCATGAATCTTTTCCTACAGACTCCATCAAGCCACATCCGTGTGTATTTACTATTTACATGTTTTTAATTCATCTGTAGTTTATTGCACTAAAAAAATACAAATATCATTTCAATATACTGTAAATAAATTAATCGACACTGGCTTTTGCCTCATCGTTCTGCTTCAGAAGCTTTAAACAGACAGGAGCTGAACAGAGGGACGTTGTGTTGGTGGGAGAGACTCAAACAACAGAAGAAGCAGAGGGGGTGGTGGGTGACCTTTGACCTTCAGGGGAATTGGAAAGTGAATTTTTGCCACTTGACCAGATGTGTTGTAGAAACCAGACGGGACGGAGGATGAGGGTAGTCATGGGGACACGTACGGAGACTGTGACAAACGACAACTCCACAGACACGCAAACCTGAAGCTGTGGAGGCGTCCCGCTGATGTTTGTACCGTTGTTTATCATTTGTTGGTGTGAGCCTTCATGTCTGCAGACTCATTGTCGTTATTACTGAAGATATTTTCGTCCACCTCCGTCCTCCTTCTTCATCAGTGTCAACAAACACGAGCAGGTCTCGGACCTTCTCGGCAGCTTCTCGCCATCCTGGAAACTTCCGGAATGAGCCTCGATTGTGGTGTGTTCCCTCCAGGACTGGCTGAGCCGGTTCGGCTACCTGCCGCCTCCGGACCCGGTGAGCGGCCAGCTGCAGACCACCGAGGCTCTGACCAGCGCCGTCAAAGCCATGCAGAGGTTCGGAGGGCTGAAGGAGACGGGAGTCTTAGGTACGTGTGTGATGAACGAATGAATGAGTCACGTCAAAGCCATAAACCCTTCATAGGCGTCCTAGAACAAGCTGAGGAACCTCGTAAAGAACCGTCTCTCCTCCAGACGCAGCCACACTGGCTCTGATGAAAACACCCAGATGTTCCCTGCCGGACGTGTCTGAGGCTCCGGCGCCAGCGGGCCGCAGGAAACGAGGTTTGAACCCCAGCAACAAGTGGAACAAGAGGCATCTGTCGTGGAGGTACGATGACGAGTGAAGCAAACACCAGCTTTCACGCTAGCATGCAGCTAACATGCAGCTAACATGCAGCTGGCATCAGACAAACAAGTTTCCTGTCGTAACATGAATTCGTGTCGTGAAGCGTTTCGACGCGATTGGAAGTGAAGCCGTCGCTCGGTAACGCGACCCGTCGGATCATTAGCTATGAACGGAGTCGGTTTGGACCAATCACGTGGGTCCGTCTGGTGTAGGTGGGTTCGGAGCCTGTGGGCGGGGCAGTGGTTGTGTACTAACAACGGTGGCATAAACAACACAGGATCATTTCCGTTCCTCCACTCTGACATGGACTCGTTTCTCTGATGCCATCACTGTGTCCTCTCTCCTGACTGGAGAACAGAACCTCCATCGGTCCACGTGAGGTCCTGTCCCATCACGTCTCAGCTCGTCTGTCTGTGCTTGGGCACAAACCAAAACGAATCGAGGTAATTCAGGGACAGAGGGAGGAAACGGTCGATACGCAGGGAAAGTCGTCTAATGGAAGGAGTCAGAAGAGAGAAGGATGGAGGGAGGAGGAGGGTCTTTAACTGCTGCTGAGACCAGCATACATTGGAGTACTGTCATTACACCATTATTATATACCAGAGAACATCCAACGGTCGCTGACAGCTGACGTGTCCCTCACTTCTTCTACCTGGTGTGAAGAAGGAACTAGCAGGAGAAAACGTCCACCGGTTCCTGTTGCTGTCATTACGGTAATCCCATTCGCTCTGGTGCTGGAAGCCGATGAGTCATTACCATAATGACAGCAACTTGGATGTGAAGTGAAACTTCTCGACTTTCAGGAACCGATGGACGTTTTCTGATAAATAGTCATGTTCTCCGATGTACGCGTCCAACATGAAACGTTTCATGAGTGTGAGAGAGGAACGATGAAACATCAACGGGACGTTTAAAGGAGCATTTCACAAACCAGTCAGCATGATCAAGGCAGATTCAGGTGGGCTGTTCCTGACTGGTGTGTGTGTGTGTGTGTGTGTGTGAACGAACCGTCCAGGAATGTTCTGACCTTGAAAGACTCACCCCCATCTGCATACATACACACACACACACACACACACACACACACAGTAAACACACACACACGCACACTCCATCAGCCGCCCCCATTCCTCTGAATTAGAACTAATGAAGCAGTGAATGGTGGCATGGAGGAGCGACCTTGGTGCAGCAGTGAGTGTCTCACACTCTGTGGACACGTGGATCAGTCAGAACTCTTCAGCTGACGCAGAGTGACGTGTCGATTCGTGGACGTGTGTCGACGTACCGCTCGGCTCCGTCGGCGGCGCTCCAGCGTCTTTGTCCGTTCCTGCAGTTCGATCCGTCTTTCAGGGTCCGAACCTTCCCCAAGGATTCCGCCGTCCTGGGCAGGGACACCGTCCGAGCCCTGATGTACTACGCCCTGAAGGTGTGGAGCGACATCGCCCCCCTCAACTTCCACGAGGTGGCCGGCAGCGACGCCGACATCCAGATCGACTTCACCAAGGCAGACCACGACGACGGGTATCCCTTCGACGGGCCGGGGGGCACGGTGGCCCACGCCTTCTTCCCCGGGGAGAGGTTCACGGCCGGAGACACACACTTTGACGACGACGAGGCCTGGACCTTCAGATCACCAGGTGAGAAGTGTGTTTGTCTGTTTGTCTGCGAGCAACTTTGAACACAAACTACAGAACAAAAACAAATAAATGAAACCGAGTGAAATGGCATATTTTAGCAGCCCCCTCCACCTCTCCCTCCTCTTCGTGTCGTTTCATGTTGGAACGATGACACTCACACCAGAGACCCCAATCAACCCACGTCCACTGATAAACTACAGTTTTTCTTTGGTCTTCATTCATCACCATCACCATCACCTCAAACCCGACTGAGCTGCTCCGATGAGCGGTCGCAGTGACTCGGCCGCTCAGATCCAGCGATCAGCTGTTTCCTGCTCACCGTGTGTCTGAACGTGTGTGAGCTCCAGCAGATGAAGAAGTAGCTGCAGTCGTCTGCGTCAGCGGGTGGATAGGGGAGACGCTGCAGATGTCGAGGTTTCTGACAGAAGTTGTTAATCAGACAGAATTAAGCTCCACACACCTTGTTCTCCAGGAACAAGTCGGTGGCGGATCCTTTCCTCTGACTCCGGTTCACGCTGCTGCTGCTGCTCAGCCGAACGCACTCTCATGTTCCTGTCTGACTCCACGGCTCCGTTCCTCTCTGAGACTTTAAAGGTTTTTTCTTCCAGCATTGCTGACTTGATAATGGTGTGAAGGAGTGAAGCTCTCTGTTCCTCCATCCATCACATCGTGACAGACACAATCGCTCCTTCCATCCACTCCTCGCCCGCAGGTCGCAGTCAGCGCAGGGAGTCACGGCCGCCGACGGCTAATTTCCTGCCCCACTCAGCACATTTCACTCACTACTCTCTCACGTGGACCTTGACGTTCTATCAGAGCTGCTTTCATTCATCTTGACGACGTCTGTTTCCTCCTCTGAGCAAGAAAAAACTCTGTTTCACTTCAATTCAGAAGAACTCGTTTCATCACACGAATATCTAATGTGTTCAAGTCTGAGCTGAATGCGACATGTATCTGTACATGTACATGTACCTGTGCACTTACAGGTACAAGTACAGATACATGTACCTGTACACGTACACGTACAGGTACAGGTACACACACAGGTACACGTACAGGTACAAGTACACATGGTAAAGGTGCAGGTGTACTGATCCATAGATGTTTGTCACACGTGCAGTCAGAACACAGTGTTAACACTGAGAAACCAACCAACAGAAACCATTCATTCATTCATTTTCTGCCGCTTAATCCGGCTTCGGGTCACGGGTGTGCTGGAGCCGATCCCAGCTGTCAACGGGCGAAAGGCGGCGTACACCCTGGACAAGTCGCTAGCTCATCAGAGGGCTACCCAACAGAAACCAAAACAATAAATAAGATGATGTGTGAATAATAAAGAAAAGAAGGAGACACAAACCGTCTGTTTGTGTTTGACTGCTGGTTCACCAGGAGAAGGTGATGTTCACAGCTCAGGACCACAGTCATCAGTCTGTTGTCTGCTGAGTCATTTCATTCCCTACTAACGTGTTTTGGAGTCACATCATGGTTTCTCTGCCTCTGTCATCAGCACTCGTCTGCTGCCTTCTCTCCTCCTGCCGAGTCCACAATCAGGTCAGAACGGAACGAGCCGCTCAGGAAGTCTGAGCCCGACTCCACGTTTCCTCTAATCTCCGCCAGTAAACCCGTCTTTTGTCCCGCTCAGCGGAGCTAGACAAGGAGCGTTTGCCTTTCCCTCGTTTCGTCGAGGGAAATGTGCTTCAATCGCCTGCAGCCTCTTTGCGTGTGGTCCTGCGGTTGGGTTTGATTGGCAGCCCACCGGCTCAGGTGGTATTACCATGGTTATCACACCGCAGCACATGTCCAACATCCCTCACAGCCGCCAGAGCTGCCGTTCATCTGCGAGCGTCCAACCTGTGGAGGTCGAGCATGAAAGACACGGCTGACAGTTGATGGTGGGGGCACCGGATCCCGCTTTGTGTGGGCCAATCACACAGTTCCATTACTTTCACACGTCCCACAAACTGAGACGCTGTCCTGCACTGACAGTCTAACTCCATTTTTGAAATGCGTGTTTTACTGTCAAATCTGTTTATCAATGGGCTGTGTGTTGAGATGCAGTGTGAATGCAGTCATCTGGGGGCGGGCTGTGTGAGGATCATGCCATCAAACTAGGACACGCACGCAGGTGAAGGGCACGCCCCCGCCCAACTAACAAACAATGCTAATGGCATCGGCGTGCAGGAGACATGGAGGAAAGGGATGAAAGCGTGACCCGCACATCTACGGCCATGTTCACACACACAAAGACAATCCGGTTTCCCTCCGTCTTTCCCTCCATTTTCCCCTCCATTTTTCCCTCTGTTTTCCATCCATTTTCCCTCTGTTTTTCCCTCCTTTTCCAGTTCTCAGTGTTTTTCATCATTTATTTCAAGCGTTCATCATCCAAAGTTCTTTGGGGAGTCCCGACCAAGTACCGTCTCTTCTTCTCCGTTGGTGGCGAATTTCTCCGCCACCTATTGGCATGTGGTATGAACTACAGCCTGTCGATGCGTTTTTGTGGATCCATGTGGATGCAAATTGTCTTGATGCAGAGCCATGGAAAACAGATTGTTTTTGTCCGTGTAGACATGGATTAAGAAAAGCAAATGCAGCTCTTAAATGAGATTACTTCTGAAAGTATTTTCATAAAATATGATGCTAAGTTTGTATTTGCAGTCTGTTGCTTGCTACTGAATCAACCAGATAGCAAAGCACAGTAATATTATAAGCTAGGGGGCAGATTGAAGACAATTACTGAAGACAACCTCGATGCATTGGTGTCCCACATTGTCCCACACAAACATAGTCTTTGTCCCCCATCAGGTGAATTGGGATCTGTTCTCCCCAGTCGACGGGGGGAGAGATGGACGATGGTTTATTAGTTGTTCGGTGTCATTCTCAGAGCTGCAGGTTGATGCACAGATTGCTGAGGAGGGACGTTTGCTCCAAACACATTTCATTCGAGGGACGTTTGTCTCCCTCAGACTCTCACGGGATGGACCTGTTCGCCGTCGCCGTCCACGAGTTCGGTCACGCCATCGGCCTCGTCCACACGTCTGCCGTGGAGTCCATCATGAGACCGTACTACCAGGGTCCGGTAGGAGACCCGCTGAAGTACGACCTGCCCTACGAGGACAAGGTCCGCGTGTGGCAGCTCTACGGTACGGAGTGTGTGTGTGCCCACATCACCTGTGTTTGTGTCTGTCCGCATCAGCTGTGTGTGCGTGCGCAGCAACTAGCTCTGCCGAGCAGTTAGTGGTTAATGAAGATAACTGGACCTTTTTATGACACGACCTGATTCCACTGAATGAAGGGTGTGTGTGTGTGGAGTGAGTGTGTGTGTGTGTGTGTGTGTGTGTGTGTGTGTGTGTGTGTGTGCGTGTGTGTGTGTGTGAGAGAGAGAGACAGATCAGTGATCAGATGTATCTTGGTGTCGATAGCAGATGAATTCACCGCTGATGTTAATCTGATCAATCAATGAATTTTTCACTCGTTCACTCAGGTGTCAGAGACTCTGTGTCCCACACCGCTCAGCCCGGGAGCCCCCCCCACACTGAGGACCCCCCCGTCCTGCTGGACCTTCCACAGAACAGATCCACAGTGCTGTAAGTACACCATGACACACGTCTCTCACCATGACTGACGTCACATTAGGGTGAATGTCGGAGTGAATTTCGTTTGATTTGATCTGATTATTGATCAGAGTTGTGTATTCATGTCATATTTAGATTTTATGTTCAGGGTTTGACACCTTAGACCTGCACAAAGTCTTGGTGTGGACACCAGAGTGACTCGTCTTCTGCTGTGTGTGTGAATGACGTCTTTGTTGCTAACGTTCACAGTAGCGTCCCTGTGGCGCCGGTGGCATCGTCGTTGACAGGCCGACCACGTCAGGGCCGTAAATCACCCGGGGGGGGGGGGGGGGG
>CAAKHB010001541.1:0-14714 GCA_901007665.1 Aeoliscus strigatus | reverse complement strand
ACCCCCCGCCCCTCCCGTTGACTCGGCTCATGCAGTTGAGTCGGATGCCGTTGACAGGAAGTTGCCGTCACTTGCAGCTTCATCCTTATTGTCACTTCCTGTTGCCGTGTCACTCTCTGACCGTCCAGTGGAACTGTTGCCTGGGGAGACCGTCCGTGGCGCCGGCGAACAGTCGGCTGCTGTTGCTGAGGGCGTCTGGTCTTTGGGTGAAATCCTGCCCTCAGGTTGGTCTGCAGGCAGATTGACGGTCATGTCGACTCGTTCCTCTCTGCGGACCGATGTGATCGACACGTTTGAGCCAGATGTTGGCGTCATGCCGCCGCCCGCTGGCCCTCAGGCGTCTGATGGCACCGACGGAACACTGTCCTCTTCCTCGTCTCCTCTTCCTGCTTCATCTTCACTCGTCTCAGCTCCTCGTCACCTTGACAACGTGTCACTCATGGCGTCCTCAGAGACCTTTGCTGTTGCTGTGTGGATTAGGGCACCGGAGGGGGGAGGGGCCACGTTGTTCTCACCTGCGTCACAAGTCAAACGAACTCCCAGCCCGAGTTCTACTGGACCTCCACCACCTCACAGCATCTCACCTCTGACCCCTGACAGCCAAGTGAGCTCTGCTGCCACTTCCTGTTTGTCCTGTCCAGCTGTCATGGAAACGACTCAGACATTGGGTGACGGTGCCCCCCTCGGGCTCGCTTCAGGGCGTGACGGTCCACAGCACCGCACACACACCGCTCTCACTCACACTGCTCACACACACACCGCTCACACAGATGACCATGTACATGCTGCTAGGCAACACGTCACGACCTCTGACCTCACTCCTGGTCACCTTTTGCCATCTGTGGAACCTTCTCTCACAACTCCCTTTCCCCCTCGTCACCTTCCTGCACTCCATGCGGTCCATCCCCCCTCCCCTCCTCCCTCTCCTCCTCCCTCCTCTCCTCTCTCCCCCTCCCTCCCCCACTCACCTCTCCTCTCTGGTTGGACCGCGTCAGTCATGACAGATTTGTCGCCCACTCCTCTGACAGACAGGCGTCCTGCCGGCCGCGTCCCCCCGGTCAGCCCCCCCACCCATCCTGTTGGCCAACTCCTCCAATCACTTCCTCCTGCAGACGGGAAGTCTCAGAGCATCGCTGTCTCCCGACGCGTTGAGTCATCGATGGACGGTGACATGTCACCGACTCGGCTCCGGCCCACAGACGCTGTGAGCGACGGCTCTAATGGAACTCTTGATGCCTTGTTTCATGAAGTGACACCTGACAACAGCCACTCCTGCTCCGGGTCTGAACCCACCTGTGGGGTTAGCCCCGCCCCCCCGCACACTTCCAGTCTGAATCACGCTTCCTTTGGCGACACCCCAAGCGCAGGTTTCAGAGAACTGCCATCAGCTGCGACTGACAGCAGTTTCAGGAACTGTTCAAGCGTTGCGGCCCCGCCCACAGACCCCCCCACACCTCAGCGCACGACAAACGCCTCTGCTTCACGACAAACAGGAAGTCGGACGGCGTCTCAGGGGATCGTGACGGGCGATGCATCGACGCACAAAACCAACCTGAGCTCAAACCCGAGTGATGTCAGAGACGTCCTCCTTTCCCCCGCCGCTGGCTCTCTGATTGCCCCCCCCACCGCCGTCAGTATGTCGGCTGTGGGCAGCAGCCTCAGCCGGGGCCCTGCCCGCCCCACTGCGGGAGCCCCACCCCTGGATTTAAGCACCCCGTTGCCATGGCAATGTAAACAGGGCTTTCATTTTACATGTCTGTGTGGAGTGTCACCGGGGGCGAGTATGTGCTGCAGGACGACACGTAGATCCATCGACTAGAGCATGAACGTTGAACCGATCGACGTGTGGAGTCTTAAAAGTCCAAAAGTCAGATCTGTTTTATTTTCACTTTGCACAAAGCATCACATGATCGCTAGCTGCTAGCTAGCTGCTGCTGTCTCAGGCTAATGGTACGTTCCACTTGCAGCCAGCGTTCCGTTTGGTAACTCATGGTAACATCATTTTCAAAAATTTTCAGTTTCATCACAACTGCCACGATTGTAAATTTTCCACATGTGACATGGAGGGAAACGAGGAGAATTTAAGTGGAATGTACAATGACCACTGCTAGCCGTGCAGGCTAGCCAGAGTGACTTTAAGACTGAACACGGGTGCAGATTACTTCCTGAGGTTTCTATTGCATCGAATTAGATTCTTTGTAGCCGGGGCCCTAGCGGGCGTTTGTAGCTGTCAATCACGGGAGTGGGCTGGGTCTTCTGGACATTGGAGGCTTGTGATTGGCTCTCCCAGACTGGTGGTTAGGATGCATTGTCCCTCTGTCTCTGGGTCCCTGTCGAAGCGTCTCTGTCCTCAGTGGAGACGTCAGTCTCAGCGTCTCCACGGAGACGACAGGCTTCAGTAGAGCTAGTGATGGAGGGACATCTAGTGGCCGACGTGAAGCTCAGCAGGAGCTTTGGTCCATCACAGCAACAAACACGTCAACAAACTGTCGCAAACAACAAATGTTTCTTTGACACTAACCGTGAAAGCTTGAATTAATGTTTCATCTTCTGTTTATTTCTGGGGGTGAAATCCTGTTAATGGTTTCACACATTCATCAGTCACACACACACAATCTTATTCCAGCTGCAGGCGGCAGAAAACAAGATTCTAACGTCACGTTTACTCTGGTCTCATCCGTCACTGGATTAACCGGATGAAGTCGACTCGTCTCCTGCTGTGTCTCACAGACGCGCCACTCGAAACCGCCTGTGGCCAAATCCAACGTTTATTTTCTGTTCGTCTTCGCTCAGAGCTTCTGTTTTACCGCATCTCCATGGTCGTGGAGGAGGAGAAGTCGGTGCTGACGCAGGTCGACGTGGAACGAGCCATCGCTGTCTGGGTACGAACCCGTTTATGGTCACATGACACATGCACAGACACTGTTGCCAGCGTGTACAGCTAGTCATGGCTACCATGTGTGTTAAGTCACAGCCAGCGTGTGCAGTGCTAGCAGTGACTGCTTGCATTCCTTGACATGTGTGTTCTCTGATGAATCAGCTTTCTTCTTTCAGCTCAACGAGACGTTTCAGAACTGGACTCACGACGTGTTTGTCGACTCCATCAGGTACTTGGACAACGGTTCATGTTTCATGATGACCCTGTGTCCTCTCACGCAGAGGTCAGGGGTCAAACATGATGCACCACTTGACACGTAGAAGGTTCCTGATTCTCTCTTAACTCTCTCTGCTCCAGCGTCCAGTCTGACGCCCCGCCCGCCGCCTCCAGGTATCCTCACGTTCATCAGCAGCTGGTGTGTTCTGATTGGCTGTGTGGAGTCATGTGATGAATCAGCTGTGTTGTCAGGTTCACATGCCAGGCGCTGCTCACGTATCTCTACACCAGCAACGACAGTCTGGATGAAGCCGCCGTGTCGAGCAGAATCTCCAGCAGTGAGGACCTGCTGGGCTCCGGCCTGCGGCTTCAGTCTGCCTCCGTCCAGGTGATCGGTGAGTTCACACCCCCGGCTCCGCCTCTCTGGGAGTAAAACGTGTCCGACCATGCAAGTGCAGTCATGTGCTTTCCCTGCAGAGAACTGTCCGGAGGAGAACCAGCTGCATTACAGCTGGATGGAGACTCGACCGTCAGTCACCAGGCTCCTGCCCTGTTTCCCCAACAAGGACCAGAGCGCCGCTCGAACCTGGTAGACAGACGCACGCACACACAAACACACACATGTTTTCAACACGCATGCACATGAAGACTGGGGGTTTGTAGTGGTTTGTGGCAAACAGCTCCACCTAGTGGTTCCTGTAATTTTCACGTCACTGCTGGATTTGACGGACCATGAGAACATTTGTCTTCTCTCATGTCCTCACGTCTGTCTCAGTTTGATCAGTCCACAGAACCACTCGTCCTTCTGGGCGCCAGCCGACTTCAGTAACTGCACGGACATCGACACCATCGAGGTGTCAGCAGGTGACTCACCCGTCGGCCAATCAGATGCTCAGAAACAACTCTCAGCTCCACCCCCTGAAGATGTGTTTTGTGGGCGTGGCCACAGTGATGACATTGTGTGTTTTGTGCAGAGAACGCAGCGGAGGTTGCCGTGCAGCTCGCCGTCATCTCCAACAACCAGCTGTCCAACGAGGAGGTGTGTGTCCGTTTCCACATGGACGTCACGTCCACGTCACGTCCTCATCACGTCCTCTGTGTGTCTCCAGGTGTCTAAAGTGGTGACAAAGGTGAAACAGCTGGTAAATGTCGCAAAGATCAACGCCACCTTGGCCTCCACCGTCGTCACCATCATCTCCAATGTCATGACCAGCTCAGAGACGGCGCTCGCTGCCACGTCAGAGAAGTACGTCCCCGACCCGCCTGCTTGTCCCGCCGCCGCTGTCCGACCTACAGCATCTGTCCAACCTGTTCGTGTGTCTCAGAGCTCTGAGGACGGTGGACGAGCTGGTGCAGAAGATCGAGTTTGAGGGTTCGACGGTCAGCATCACCTCCAGGCACCTGGCTCTGGGCATCGCAGCACTCAACGCCTCCACGTTCAACGGGACGTCCTTCAGTGCCTCCGTACCCCCCAACGCCACCGACCCACAGGTGACAGCTCAGACAGAGACAGAGTCAGGTGACCCAGGACACAGGTGGCATAGGTGACACGTGTGTGTGTGTGTGTGTGTGTGTGTCATCCACAGGTGAACTTTGACTCGGAGAGAATTAACCCTTTAGCTCAAGTGACCCTGCCGGGGTCTCTCCTGTCCACCGTCTCTGTGAGTGAAGACGACGCAGCGTCTTTGTCCCGGATCACCTTCATGTTCTTCAGCAGTACCAGCCTCTTCCAGGTGAGCCCCCCCCCACCGCCCACACACACACACACACTGTGTGAGGCAGGCATCAACTTCCTGTCTGCGGGTTTTGCAGAAGGAGCAGGACGGACGTTCCCTGATCAGCTACGTGGTGGCGAGCAGCGTGGGGAACGTGTCGGTCAGAGAGTTGAAGGAACCCGTGGTGATCGAGATCGTCCACGTGTCGGAGCAGGTGAGGGTCACCGGGACCTTCAGCTCTGATGACTGACGATGGTCGATGATCATTGATGACGGTCGATGATGTCTTCTCCTTCAGCTGTCGGTGAATCCAGTCTGCGTGTTCTGGGACTTCAACCTGACCAGTAAGTGTCTGAGTCACATGACACCACGTGACCAGAAGGGATCAGCTGATTGACACGTCAGTGAGACATAGACATGTTTAATACACACGGGTCATACCGGGGACAGACTGGTCTTTAGGGGACAGTACATACAAACATGTGTTCTCTGTAAAGGGACAGTACGTACAAAGTTGTGGTCTTCTTAAAGGGACAGTACGGTCTAGTGTGGTCAGTCTCCCATTGAAGTGGTGTAATGTCTGTGTGCTGCCACTAGATGGAGCTGGAGGCTGGAACGCTGACGGCTGTAGCGTGTCCAAAGAATCCTCGAGCAACAGAACCATCTGTCTCTGTGATCACCTGACGCACTTTGGCATCCTGATGGTGCGCCGCCGCCGTTTGTACTTCTGGTTGTTTTTACTTCTGTGGACTGAAACATGTTTGTATTCACAGTAAGAACTTGATACTGTGGTAGGAACTACAGCATTTACCTACACACAGTACTAGTACAGTATGACAGTACTGCACCCGTTGAGCGTGTCCTCACTAACCATGCATCCGTCCCTCAGGATGTCTCTGGGGCGGCGCCACACATTGACCAGAGGAACACCCGCATTCTCACCTTCATCACCTACATCGGCTGCGGCATCTCCGCCATCTTCTCTGCTGCCACCCTGCTCACATACATCGCCTTCGAGTGAGTTGCCCCGCCTACACACGGATCCACCTACTGACAGCCCCGCCCACAGACTGTAGTACAGTATAAAATCCAGTCGTCCAGTAGGGGGCGTCACAGGGTGCTCTTGGCTAACAAACGGATTGGTTGGGAAAAGCAGGAGCCCATCTGTGATCATGGCGACGTTCTGTCGTTCTGCTTAGTTTGATTGTTCTCTTGTGAGGTTTCAGGCGTTTTTCAGTAACTTCCTGTTCGCTGACACTCACACGCCGTCAGCTTCCTGCTGGACGAGCAGAGCGCCAGCGGCCTCATTCCGCTGGTCCGTAACCGTCATTCCTCTGGAACGTTCAGGTCCAGGTGGTTTGGGTGAATGTCTGCGCCGCGTTGGAATCTAAAACACTTTTGACCACGGTTTCCTGTTTGCAGGAAGCTGCGCCGCGACTACCCGTCCAAGATCCTGATGAACCTCAGCACATCCCTGCTGTTGCTCAACCTGGTGTTCCTGCTGGATGGCTGGTTGTCCGGGATGGATGGCGACTGGCTCTGCCTGTCGGTGGCGGCGCTGCTGCACTACTTCCTGCTGACGTCGTTCACCTGGATGGGCCTGGAGTCGGTGCACATGTACATCGCCCTGGTGAAGGTCTTCAACACCTACATACGCAGATACATCCTGAAGTTCTGCCTGGTGGGCTGGGGTGAGCAGTGGACGGCTGGCTGTCAGGAGAAGACCGCCTCCCATCGCCACCCACAGGAAGCGCTCACCCGTCTGTTGCGTCCTCAGGTGTTCCCGCTCTGCTGGTCGGGATCGTTGTGGCCGTGGACAAGAACTCGTACGGGCTGCAGGAGTACGGACGAGGAGCGGCGGAGGACGCGTCCTCTGAGTTGTGAGTGTTTATACAAGAAAACCTGTTGCTCGGCAACCGTCTGACTGGTGTTCGTTGATCAGTTGCTCAGAGATGACACACAAGGTCAGGCGACTCCAACCAACTGAGTCATATTTTCAAGTCATACCTTCAAAGATGATGATGACGATATGATAACCGGCGGTTTGCGTCGTCTTCGTCTGCAGCTGCTGGATCCAGAGTTCGCTCGTCTTCTACACGTCCTGTGTCGGATTTTTCTGCCTCGTGTTCCTGCTCAACGTCGCCATGTTCATCGTCGTGATGCTGCAGATCTGTGGCCGCAACGGAAAACGCAGCAACCGAAGTCTGCGAGAAGAGGTTTGGAGGACACACGCGCGCACACACACGCACATATGCAGACACACACACACACACACACACACACACACACACCCCAGCTAATGTTGTGTGTCCAGGTCCTTCGGAACCTGCGGAGCGGTGTCAGTCTGACCTTCCTGCTGGGGATGACGTGGGGCTTCGCCCTGTTCTCCTGGGGCCCCGTGTCTGTGGCCTTCATGTACCTGTTCGCCATCTTTAACTCGCTGCAGGGTAACGCCCCGTCTCCTCCTCATGTCCACGGTCAGGGTTGACGGTGAGCACCCTCTGCTGGCAGACACATGAACAACAGGCTGTCACATCAGCTTCAGTTCACGTCTTCTGACTCAGTGGGTGGAGCCGCGGGGGTGGGGTGTCCTGGGTATCGGAGCTGTGATGAGACACGCGTTTGAGCGCGTGCGGCATGTGTGACGTGTTCACGTTGGACTTTGACCTGTGAACGTTTATCTGCAGGTTTGTTCATCTTCATCTTCCACTGCGCACTGAAGGAGAACGTGCAGAAGCAGTGGCGCCGCTTCCTCTGCTGCGGACGCTTCCGGCTGTCGGACAACTCAGGTGAGCTCAGACCCTCTCAGGACCCCGATAGGAAGTCCTCATGTGGAGCGCAGGAGGCAATACTGCGAGTATCAGGACGCAGAGACAGGAAGTTCACATCAGCGTGAAAACACACATACCTGAGCAGCACCAACTTCCTGACGTGTTGATCTCTGATGTGCTGGTTGATCTCTGACCAGTTGGTTGATCATGTTGTCAGAAAGTAATTTGTCTTCCTCAGTCTCTGATGTGTTGATCGTCCTGCTGCAGACTGGAGTAAGACAGCCACCAACACCAAGAAGGTGAGCTCAGAGAACCTGGGGAAGTCTCTGTCGTCTGGTTCCTTCGGCTCAGGCTCCGCCCACTGGACGACAAAGGCCAAAGCCTCGTTCAACCCGTTCAACAAACGACACGCCAGCGCAGGTGAGACGCACACACATGCAGTCTGACGGATGCTGAGGAACATTTTTTGACCAAACTGATCATGTGTATTGATAGTGTTTACGTGTGGATTTGTTTGTTCTGATGAGTCGGCAGATTAATTCCTGGATGTGTTTGTGCATGCGTGTGCATGTGTGCGTGTTCTGTGACGTCTGCTCACATGTTTGTGTGTCTGTGCTCAGAAAACTCGTCCGACCAATGAAAAGCGACGAGGACAACGGCAGAGGTAACACTGCAGCTGATTGGCTGACTGACCTGCTGCTTCCTGCTCCAGATGTTCCCACAGTGTTTGTGGTCGAAGTCGATCAGAACTTCAGAACCTCAGAACATCAGAACCTTATTCAGAGTATCAGAGTCTCGGGCGGTGAAAGAACTTCGCTGGCAGACATTTTGGGAAAACATCTACTGTGTTGTGATTGGCTGGCCGCTGTGACATCACGCTTCTTGATTCCATCCTGAGTGGGCGGAGCCTCTTTTCAACCATAGGAATATGACAAAAACAACAGCTCCGCCCACGCCCACTGTAGTGCCCCAGAAGGAAACGCACACCGACCCGCGCTGACGTCGTTGGTGTGTGAGTTGTGGTTGTAACAACGAGGTGGATGTTTCGCTAACGCCACGTGTGATTGGCTTCAGGTCATGTCATTTCCCGATGACGTCATCGTCCCGCCACAGACGGGTCACATCAGAAGAGTGACGCCATCCTGACGTGTGTTTGATGCGGCCGCCCCTCTTCCTCACGCTCCGCCAGCAGGAACCGTGACCTCTGACCTCACAGCTTCTGTCACCTGGAAGTGACGCTCATGCTGCCATGCTAACACGCTCATGCTTGTGTGCTAACAAGCTGATGCTTGACTACACACATGCTCATGCTAGTGTGCTAACACTAATGCTGTACTACTGATGGACGAACATGCTAATAATAATTGACTGCGCACATGCTCATGCTAGGTTGCTCACATGCTAATGCTAGTGTGCTAACATGCTGGTGCTCTCATGTTGATGGACTAAATGCTGGCGTGTTAACATGCTAATACTTGACTGCTAACATGCTCATTCTAATATGCTAACATGCTACTGGGAGAGTGCTGATGGTCTAAATGCTGCATGCTAACATACTCACGCTCAAGTGCTGGTTGGTTTTATGCTGGCGTGCTAACATGCTTACGCTAGTTAACCGGGGTCACACGTGACAGCTCCATCGTGTCGTGAGTCTCATCGTCCAATGCGTCGTAGTCTGCGGCCATGTCAAACCGCGGTCAGCTCACTGCAGTCAGCTGCTCCGACTCTTCAGCGGAATGTTCTGACCTCCTATGGCTGTTCCTGGAACTTGGCCACACTCCCCCTGTCACCATGGCGCCCAACATGCATGAACCGCAGAGGAGCCACTCGTCAGACGGTTTGGATGCAGCAGCTGGTTGACTTCCAGCACCGGCAGCCGATCGCTGAGTCCGTGTGTTTGACGTTTTGTTGGCGACGACTTGTGATAATTTCTGCTGCTGACTCGTCAGGATCTGTTGTTGGTAGAGCTGAAGATCAGACACAAGATTAGATGAGTCGCTGCCGGTTCAATGCCAGAACAAACATGGCCGCCTGCTGCAGTGATCAGTGGGTCAATAATCAGCTGATAAATGTTCAAACAGGTGTTCCTAGTACTGTTCAAGCGGTACTAGTGCCTGGAGGTCTCAGCTTGTAGTCCAGCATCCTGTCAGTGGGTGTGACCCGCCGAAGTCAAAGGGGGCGGAGCCTCAACACATGTTGGATTCAGAGAAGAACAGAACGAGAGAAATGGATTCTGATTCAGGTCGATGAGGTCATCTGTCTGTTGGTTCTTGTCAGCTCTTCTTCAGTAGCGCTCTGATCCAGCTGAGCGTTATCGCCTGACTTGGAATGTTCTGGAACAGTAGTAACTAGCAGCAGACGCAGCATTTATTCAAGTCACATGTTCACTTGCATTGCCTGGGCGCTGTCATGGCTGCTGACTGCAGTACTCCACTACCTGATCCATCCAAG
The DNA here is from genome assembly GCA_901007665.1 of Aeoliscus strigatus. Lineage (NCBI taxonomy): Eukaryota > Metazoa > Chordata > Actinopteri > Syngnathiformes > Centriscidae > Aeoliscus > Aeoliscus strigatus. The sequence continues at coordinate 4,683 of CAAKHB010001541.1, read as the reverse complement.
AAACTGTGTGTGTGTGTGTACTGTGAGTGGTGAGTTGATGAAATGAACAAGTGAAGGACAAACGTGTCTCCATGTCTCCACAGACAAGCGGAGCTCCAGCGGTCTGAAGTGCGTCTCCGTGTCCTCGTCGTCCTCAGAGACGGAGCCACACTTGTCCTCGTCCTCCATCCTTCCTGTCAGCCAGGTGATTGACAAGGTCAAAGGTTACTGCTCCACACGTTCCGACAACTTCTACAAGAACATCCTGTCCGACGGCCACAGCACGCGCTTCTAGCCCCGCCCACAAACTAACTCCTTGCCGAGTGTGTGTTGGTGGCGTGACGGAAGACTGGAGGTTGGCGGCGGTTTGTGGGACGACAGTCGACCGGGGCCGCAACACTAACATACACTGAGGCGACTGGGGAAGAGACATCACAGCTCCCGGCCTCTATCGTGACAGGTGTCACGTTCTTCCTGCGCGCGGCGTCGCTCACATGACACGGATCGATGGCGCCACGACAATCAGACACGTGAAACAAACGCTCAGAACAGGAAGTTCCCACAGAAAACAGCACGTTGGGAGCGAAGGTTCTGTCGTTTGTAGATACTGTGATGTGTGTGTGTGTGTATACGTGTGTGTGTATCGTGAAGCACCAGTTTTCTCGTCTGATCGACAAGCGTTCATTCATTCATTCATTTACAGTCAAAGATTTTGTTTCAACTTCGATCAATCAATCAGTCAGGAGCTCTTCAGTGAACGGATGAATGTTAGTGTGGTTATTTCCTGTTTCTTTCCTCCTCTGGCGTAAACTGATCTGTGACCTTTGACCTCAGTTTGTCCACATTCGACAGCGTTTTACCGATAAAAACCTGATCAATAACTGCATACGTTGATCAGCTGATCGATCGCCGTTACCGTACCAACCAACGTCTTGTCGCGCGCTAACGGCCAAATCTGACAGCGATCTGCCTGAGTCGTGTGTGTGAGTGCGTGTGTGTGTGTGTGTCAGAGACATGAACCAATGAGACGCATTCTGCTGACGTTCTCCATGTGACGTCATGAGAACATTCCGAAACCTGAATCTTCTTCTGTGAACGTGTGACTAACGTTGTGAACGTGTGACGTAACCATCTGCGACAGAAAGGTGGCGTCATGCTCTGTGTGATGTCAGAGGAGGTGGAACTAACTGATTATCATCAATTCTGTTAACTGCTTGACCTTTGACCTTTGTACTGTCTCATGTTTTTCTAGAATTTGATTAGAAATAAACGTGGAACTTGTAAAAATATGAAAATATGAACGTGTGAAGGTCAGAAATGTGAAGAGTAAGGGTGTCACTTCTGTTTTATTCAGTGAAACGTCTCAAATATTAAATTAATCTGAAGAACGAATGAAACATGTTTTTTTACTGACGAGTTCAAACGTCCAATCAGACTCTTCGCCTGCACGGACAGCTGTCGTTTGTTTTCTTGTTTTCTTGTCCATCATCTGCTGTGAATGTGGCACCAGGACCTCGGCTGTTTTATGTTGACGTTCTAGAAACTTCCAGCCAGCTCAGTCAGCAGCACTGACTCAACTCAACCTAACGTCAGCGAGCTGCAGGTCCCGGCAGAGACATGAAGACCGTAACCCTGAAGGAAGATGACTAACTGTTTCTTTCAGACATCTTTAGCAGAAATCTCACTGCTTCATTTCTCTGACGTCCTGGAACAAACGGCCGTGAGATGGAGGGATGCACAGGGAGCATTTTCAGGTTCTTGTCTGTTTCAAGTAGTCAGTGATGGTGTGCTTTTGTCAAAAGCAGGTTCTGACCCAGAAAGACTCATCACCTCAGGTCAAAGTTCAGAACCCTGGTGACGTCCATCTGGAAGATTGTGCTTCTTCTGCATGTACGTACTACAGCTGCTGTTTGCCGACGTTCGTCAGAACATGATGTTTGTGTTTTTTTGTCTTTGGAGTTTTCTCCTCATCGACATGTGGACAAGGTTTCTGAGGTGGACTCATCCAGACGATGTTGTCTGAAACAAACCCAGCTTTGGAAACTGTGGTCGTGTTCAGTAGGTGAGCAGCTCTCTGTAGTCTATAGCGACCCCCAAACCAACAACACTTCAATGACTTGGTAGTTACATTAGAACTTGTTCCAGCAGCAGTGGCTCTAGTTGAGGTTTTCTTATTGCTTAGGATGATGACGTCATAATAGTTTGAAACTGCGCACCTACTGAACATGCCCCGTGTGACCTTCGACCTGTGAGAGTCACCTGTGACCCTGATGTCACCTGACCTCAACAGACTTCAGGTCTGGTCCAACTGGGTAAGTGGGGTGTAAGGAAATCTGCCAGAAACTCACGAGTTCGGCCAGCATGGCGGCGGAATGTTGTTCTTATGTATTTGACTGCCCGTTGGAGCCGAAACGTTTGGAGCTTGGAGGATGGAGTGACGTGTCAGCAGGTTAGTGAGTCATAATCCAAAGCTAGCTGTGAGCTAACGACGCTAGCTACACCGGCGAGCTCCAAACCAACGCGTCACCTGAGCAGTGACGTCGGACCAGTTCGGTCCGACTGTCTGCTGGAGTTTGTCCTTCTCGAAAAACGGATTTTCACGTGTTCACGTGCACAGCGGCAGGTATGTTGGACGCAGACCCCCCCCCGGTCAGTCTGCTGTTGCTCACCTTTGTTAACAAAACGTTGAAAGATCACGTGACTCAGCCGACGTTTGAGGGTTTATTGAGTTTCAGCCTGTAATATTTCACACAATAAATACTGGCCGTAGAAATGATTCCTATTAGTACATGATGATACACAGGTGAGTTACAGTCTCTTTACTTCAGGTGCACAGACTCCGCCAACGCGTCGTCTGTCACATTCGTCCGTTCGTGGTGCTAATTTACCTTTATTGTGAAAGGTTAAAATGTGGACAGGTGAAATGTTGTAGTCGTGTTCCTCCAGTCAGTCTGGCAGCATGGAAGGTTGTCTGCTTCCTGTCAGCTGACATTCATGGTTCAGTGCTGGAACAAAGCTCTGGAAACGTTTCACCCGCTGGAAACTGAAGATGACCCTAAACCGACCCCGGCGTAATTGAGTCGGCCCAGCCTTACTATCAGCTGAGGTTAGCTGGTGAAAGGTCAAAGGTTAGGAAGTTGAACCTGTCCCCACAAACACAAAGGTCCATGTTCATGTTGTCTCCTCGCTCAGGTGCGACGGCTCAGTGAGCGACGGCGGCCGTCCCAGAGAGACGCCGGTCGTTTGTCTGCCATCCTCCGCAGGGCGTTGTCCTCTCTGAGGACGGAAACACATGACTGAGTGTGTGTGTCTGTCTTTACTCTGTGTGTGTGTGTGTGTGTGTCTCTTTACTCTGTGTGTGTCTGGGTGCCACAGAAGCTCACACACTCGGCGTCCCGTGTGTCCGTGCAGAGGCACCGGCTCAGCCCCCTCCTCAGCCGGACTGACCCGAACCCGTAAGGAACCAGGTGGCTGGAACACAGAACACAGGTCAGAACGAACCAGAACCTCGTGAAAGGTCACGCAGCATTTACACGGCGGACGTCAGCGACGTGTCATGGGCCCTCGTGGGAATCAGTGCGGTTGAACTCAGCTGACTCATTGCTAATGAGCTGCGCTGTGATTGGCTGGGACCTGATCTGTTGTGTCACATGTTCTTGAGGATCCCGCGCAGAGTTAGAGGAGGCAGAGTTAGTCGCTGTAAACGTGGAGTTAGTTGCAGGAGGTGTTTGAAGTTCATCAGCAGCTCCAATCGCTGCTCAGCTTTCGGTGGTTCTGATGCCTTGTGACGTGTACGTGGCACTGGATTAGGTTCCGGGCTCTGAGGGGTTAAGGCTCCACCACTGTGGGTTCGTGTGAAAACGTTAAAATGGGAAAATGACAGGAAACGTGCTGAGCGTTGGTTAGCAGACGTACTCATTAGCTACACCACATCTGACTGCTGCTGGTTCCTTAAACACACATGACGTTTACTGCTGCGTGTGTGTGTGTGTGTGTGGACTCTGTGAGGGATGCTGGGACAGAGTGCTGCTAGTTGTTAGCATGTTAGCTTCTGTAGCCCCCTCTGTTCATGAGTGGTGTCAGTGTAATGGTGTGTGCAGCCGCTGACACGTCCTGACCCCTGAGCCAACAGAGTGTGTGTGTGTGTGTGTTTGTGTGTGCCCTTATCAGTGGCTTCTCATCTTTCTTCGTTATTATCTTCATACTGGTGTTTATTGCTGCACCGTCTCGCTGGGAAAACTGTGGTGTCAGCTCGCTGGCGTTGACAGAACTCACCTCGGGGTGTTGACCCAGACTATGCCAATGTGACAGAAGAAAATACACTCTTTGTCTTTCTGGTTCTCGCAGGAGCAGCGTTTCTCCCGGTGGTGGGCCAAGGGGCCCTCCTCCTGCGCCGTGGGGCCCTCCTCCTGCACCGTGGGTCCCATGAGAGAGAAGGTAGAAGCTGCAAACACACAGAACAATGAGTGACGGCTCCACTCCCCTGTGGCCTTCTGATGATGGCGTGATGTCATTCATCAGCTGACGCTTTACAAACGTGATCAGTCGCATCGTGTGCAGCCAAGTAGTTATACTGACACAGACTGAGGAGGAGTGTGTGTGTGTGTGTGTGTGTGTGTGTGTGTGTGTGTGTGTGTGTGTGTGTGTGTGTGTGTGTGTGTGTGTGTGTGTGTGTGTGTGTGTGTGTGTGTGTATTCTCTGTGG
>CAAKHB010001540.1:2983-19770 GCA_901007665.1 Aeoliscus strigatus | reverse complement strand
AGAGGGTTTTTTTTTTTTTTTTCCGGGGGGGGGGGGGGGGGGGGGGGGGGGGGGGGGGGTTCATTCTACAGAGCAGAGGGTGTTAAGCCTTTTCCTTCTAAAATCCAGAAGCCACATCATCAGTGAAGTGACTTGACGACATCTGTGGATGTCAAAATGAGGCCATGTCCATATGGACCTGATTTAATTATTACTTTTTTCTTTTTTTCTGTTAAGCGTAAACACAGAATCGACTAAAGAAATGTGTGCATTCTAACTGTGAGTGGCACACGCTGCCACAGACTTACAAAAAAAACAGAGAAGACATGGCGCATGTGATGTACCGTACACAAATATGGCGGAGGACACGAATGGAGCTAGAAAGGAGATGCTGGCGCGGACGTACAAACAGAGACTTCGCACTCAGCAGCTTCACCAACACAACACTGTGATCCACCATTGTTGTCGTGGGCGTGGTTAGTGCATGCTGGTTATGGGATAGGTGCAGCGATCACGTCCTCCCTTCAGCAAAGATTGGGTTGTAAACATGGAAACGGTGGCGTCTTCGCCTTTGTTCACCCTGGGACCTGCTTCACGTGGACGAAACATCCATGCAATCAAAAACGCAGTGTGTTTTCTGTTTATCTCATTTCCAGTTTCGCTGCAGTAGTCTGACATTTATTTAAAGAGAAGGTTCTGAAACGTTCAGACTGACTGTGGTCTTAATAAACATTATGTTCTGAACTTGATACGTGCATTTTAAGAGAAATACATACACAATACTTTCATTGTTTTTTGCGGAAAACATGCCCCCATTCCGGCAGTAGGCCAGGGTGTGCATACACACACACACACACACACATATGCCGTGCAGCGCTCCTGTCTCGCTCACAGCGGTGCAGCGACACTGAAGGACCACTGGCTGAGGTGGCAGCTGGGGGGCAGAGGGCTGCAGGGACGTGAAAGATGGAAAGTGTCATTGAGACTGCACCAAACTCCACACTCATCTTTTTTTTGTTTTTCTCCAATAAACCCACGTTCAGATCAGCTTACAGTTCCACAGCCGGTGTGTGTGTGTGTGTGTGTGTGTGTGTGTGTGTTTAGACTTTAATGTGTGTGTGATTTGTTTGCTTACGTGCATGAATGAGTCGTCTGCAGTCTTGCATGCAGACATGAATCATGGCTCCATCTGCCCTCTGCCTCCAATAGTGGCAATCATGACAATGGCAGAAGCGTGTGTGTGTATGTGTGTGTGTGTGTGTGTGTGTGTGTGTGTGTGTGTGTGACCCTAATGTGGGCTCCAGAAAACGCTCAGACTTTATATCAGCAGAGAATGATCAATTGAAGTGCAGCGTACTGTGTAAAGCGCAGTTCATCAGCCCCATTTAATTAGTCAGAGCAGCTCGTAGATGGAAGGAGATCTCCACGTTCCTGTAGCTGCACTAATTGCACACCAACCCACAGCAAGTAATGCGGCAATTGCAGGGTTGCCTGCTCAGCTGCCACATCCTAGAAACCAGAATCAAAGCTGCTGTTAACAAAAGCCTGACCTACAGTCTCAGCTCCCCAACCTAATTAACACTGAGTCAGCAGGCATGGCGACGGCGGCGGCGGCGGCAGTCCAGGCTGTGGTCAGAGCAGTGGACGTGCTGGATGACACGCTGGGCCGTGACAAAAGAATCACACGTTACTACTCAGCTCAGCGTGCCGCCTGGCCCAGGTGACAGAGCCTGATGCTCAAGCTGTGAATCTGGAGAGTTTTTTTTGCATTGAGGCAGAAAAAACATCCAATAGAAAGAAGAGACTTATAGCTGCTGGTAAAAACTGCTCTTAAACATATGAAAATTAAAATGGCTTTTTTTAAAAATTTCATTTCAATCAGTCGGTCTATTTGATAGATATTTAAACCATTGTTGCTATTTCTATACTGTATTTTGCATGATTTATTTTACACAGATAATTATGTCTGTGGTAGGAGCTTACGCTGCCGCCAACAGCATATGAACCTCCCTCATTTGGCCGATAAAGCCCCTCAAACAAACATTATATAAACGTTGGACAAACTGGTGCTTTCTTCGTCGATGCCAGGAGCACCGAAAACTTTCAGCCCTCTGTTTCTATTTATGATGGAAAAACACTGGAAACATGCATCAGCTGACAGCTGTGCTTTTCTCAGCCAATCGCATCGCTCACGCCGCACACCAGCGTGAAAACATTGTTGGGCCCTCAGATATCTGCCCCACAACAAGCCCGACTCCTCATGGGGCGAGCGTGAGGAGGAAGCTGTGCATGCGCTACATATGACATTCCACATTACTGGCCGGCTTGCAGACGGGCTTAGCTAGGCCATCCCTGGGCCCGCAGCCACAAACACTCTGCAGCTGAGTTACCATGCTTACTCAAATATTCATAACTGGATAATGAAAGTATAAATAGTTTTCATGTGATACACTGGAGGTTGAGGTAAACAAGGCTGCAACCTCCATTATCATGCATCACTTGTCTCTGCTGTGGAGGCTGCCGGTCGGGGCGAAGCCACCCAGAAAATGCCACCGGTAACGCAATCAGCATTTGAGATCCTGGTTGGTCCTTCAGATCAACTTCCCGGTCAATAATGTGCATATCTCCTTTGTGTGTTTTTGTGTACATGACAGTACAGAAATCCCATTTGTCTGTTTCTGAAGAAGTGACAGGTAGTCACAGACACAATGCATCTAAATGAAAATCGAAATATGATGAAAGAAAACACGGAATATTAAATAGTTGAGGAGAAAGTTCTGTTCAAAACAAACAACAACAATAACCTGTCATGTCCGAGGAATGTTGAGTCATTGTAGGACACTAAAACACTGAAATGCTTGGAAATTCCTCAATTCCAGCTAATAGAGGATATTTACAATAAGTAGGTTCATATGTACTTAGTGTAAGTATCATAATAAAAATAATCTTTTTTTTTTTCCTGGTAGCGAGCTGACACCCTGGTCCTCCTGGACCTTCTGTCCTATCACCTGCTCCAACACAAAGTTCTGCAGGTCTGATAATGAGCTTCTGAACAGGAGGTCCATGAGGACCAGGGGTTGAAGGGCACTGGATTAAGGATACGATCAGCTGAGGCACACAGAAACATGTCTCGTATATTTCAATCGTTGTTTGTCTTTTTAACATGTCAACTGTCAATCAGAGGCTGAAAGCTGCTGTTGACGTATCAATGATTCATGTCCTCTGTAGGTGAGTGGGAGACGGCCGCCTCTGACGAACATCCACTCCTCCCAGCTCCTCTTCTATACCATGAGCTCTGGCTCAGCCCAGGATGTGGCAGTCGAGCATTTCCTGCGTGACATAGAGAGGCGGAGCAAGCGGCTACACTGCGCTGTGATTGGCTGCGAGGAGGAGCGAGCCCGCAGCGACATGAACCTGCTGTATCGAAAGAGCCGTTTGGACTGGAGGCAGAAGGACCAGGAGGGGAGTAAGAAGAGGTGAGACGAGCAGATCGCATCAGGATTCTGTTAAGGGGGGCCAGCGTGGAGACGTTTCATTTGTCAAATCCAGTTCATGTAGTCAGGCTGGTGCTTTTGAAGTGTCTGGGACAAATTGGAATGTTCTGGAGATGATGAGACAATGGGATGATGGGATTATCTCTTAAGGTGTTGACCAAATTAGTTTGGTCAAGTTAGAGTAAATTAAACCAAAGTTCAGGATTGTTTTCACATAACTTGACAGGTTTATGAACTTTTCATTCAAATCATCAGCTTCATATCCGTCTCACATTGTTTCAAATCATGACACAAAACATTTCTCTCAAAATGTCTGTTCATGTCACGTCACAGTGTTTGTCCAGTAGTAGTAGTATCAGTAGTATTAGTAGTAGTAATAGTAGTAGTATCAGTAGTATTAGTAGTAGTAATAGTAGTAGTATCAGTAGTAGTAGAAGTAGTATCAGTAGTTGTAGGATTTGAATCAGTAGTAGTAGTAGTAGTAGTAGTATAAGTAGTAGTGGTAGTATCAGTAGAGGTATCAGTAGTAGTAGGAGGAGGAGGAGGGAAACAAGAACCAGAGAGAACATTGTTTTTTATGGACTATTCTTGTTGCTGAGTGCAGACGTATTCACTGATGAATCCAATCAATCAATCAATCAATCAATCAATCAATCAATCAATCAATCAATCAATCAATCAACCAATCAACCAATCAATCAATCCTCGCTGTCCGTCCCCCAGTAGAAGTCAAAAGCAGTGTAATAAATGATGATGTAATAAATTAGGGCACAGACACTAAGACCTGGTCCTATTAATGAAGACCAGTGGTGTCAAACCGGATTCCTGTCAGTAGCTCGTTGTCACATCGTCTAAAACACGTCTGACACCTGGTCAGATGTGATTCCTTTTAGTTAGTTTGTATACACAGACACCGGTGGCATTGTGGGTAGCGCTCCTCCCTCACAAGGTCACGGGTTTTGATCCTGGCTCAGGGCACCGCTGCATGTTCTCCTGCTACTCAACTAATGCTGGTGTCGCACTACGACGAGTGTTTTCACCCACAAGTCACAGTTGTTCACAGTCGGCAGCAGTCAGGTGAAAGGACAGGACAGTCTGACCTCAATCACTGTCACTCAGTCAAGTTTGGATGTCTTCAGCCGACTCCGGACACATGTTGACACCAGCCACAGAGCAAGAGGAGGTGTGACTCAGGAATATCAAAACGACTGGCGAACAACGAAGGAGGAAGAGGAAAGTGGATGAGCAATCGACCCGTTAGTTCTTGTTTGCTGAAACCGTCGCTTTCGTCGGAGTTGGAGTTGTGTTCAGTCGGCTCGATGACTCGTGTCGTTAAACGTGTGAGCTCCAGAGTTTGTCGTCATTAAACAACCTGCAGTGTGTAACACAAGTTGTGTAGGGGGTCCCCAGCTAAAACAAGTCATGCACGTGAAAGTAAGAAGGTGCGAGTGTGATCTCATGTTTCTGAGCATGTGTGAAGCACCAAGGAAAGTTGGTCTGTTCCACGAAAGTCCAAAGTGTGAGGTTATTTGTTACACAAAGGATCACATCCAATCCACTCACTTTCCTGGTACACAAAGTTTGCCTGGTGCGTCCTGACTCAGAGCTGTAATCTGAGGCACTCAACGTCGCAACAGCAACAAGTGAGGGACGGGGGTGGCAAAGGACAAAGGACACTGGGACGAGCAGGGTTTGAGCCCTCAGGAGAGAAATCCCATCTCTGACGCAGAGACAGAATGGTAAAGAGGTGAGTTTCAATATGAGTTGTATAAATAGAACGTGTTTCTTGTGGCCGACAGACGGTTCCCTGCAGTGGTAGCAGGGGAATCTCACTGCCGGCTGCTCAGCTTTCATTTATTCTCTCACAATCAGATTGACCTGCTGCACCCAGATTACAAAAAAAAAAAAAAAAGATGAGCAAAAGTAACCGCTGCTACTGAGTTCACTAGAGAAACAAAGAGAAATGAATAAAAGACAAACAAATAAAACATTGTTCGATTCAAGATCTGTCAGTTGCAGAGGCATGTGATGGAAAATGTCATCGTCAAGCTGCAGAGCGTAGTTGGGGGAAAAAAAACCTTTTTGCTCCTCCCACATTCTGAATGCAGTTTGTTAGAACCCAGTACTCCGTGCACCACAGCACCAATCAGACACTGTCCATCACTGATAGTGCTGCATTCCTGTTGCCATGGTGACATGCCAGTCACTGCTGTGGAGAACGTGCACACGTACCAACTGTGTGGAGAAATGTTCCACATATTTAACACAATGATTTCAAAGTTTCAGGGAATAAGGGAGTTTTGCAAATCTTTAAAAATCATGTCATTCCTTTCTTGGCTGGGAAAACTTGTATTTGAAAAAAAATTTCACCTTTGGGACTTTGTGTTCTGCGCAGAGTAGTTTCTGTGCAGAACTCCAGTCCTCTTTATAAAGCGTGTAGTATTTTTCAAGCATGGATACATCAACTTAATGACTCATGCAGATGAGGAAACTCTTTCTCTCTCTGCATATTTGCTCCCTGCTCACCTCATGTGGGCAATAATATTAATAAATATGGATTTCTTGATTTGCCAATTTCTCAAAATTCAATTGCATCTTCACAAGCTGAACTCAGAGCTGTTGTGTGAATTCATTGACTTAACACCCTGAATGTTTTCCTTTTTTATGCTGCATCAAACCTGTCCTTCACATGTCTTTCACATGACTCCAAGCACTTACTTCCAGCCATTAAAGGATTATCTGACTCATGTATTTATGAAAAGAGTGTATTGAACATCCTTGTCGCAGGAAATATCAAGAAAGGTCAAGAGTTTCCGGCAGCAAGCAAACAGTGGTCTGGTTGTTGAAGCTTTAAAATATCTGGTTGTTTATAATTCAGGCGAATGAAGTAAAGTGAGACACAGACACACACACACACACACACATCAGACCAAACAGCCAGCAACACTTTGACTTTACCGTTGAACCATCTGACAGTTTGACTCTCTTCTGAAAATGAAGCACATGCGTCAACCTATAACTCAAGGCAGTCAATTAAAGTGGTGAGTAACGTGTCCAATATGTCACTGAATGAGGACACACACACACACACACACACACACGCACACACTCACTCACTGGAGCTTTCAGCCGGACTGATTGTTCTCACTGCAGGCTAAAGTTTGTTTTGCCCATATCCACCTTTCTTTCTGACAGTCTGAACTGAATCTGATTTTTTTCAAATCAGACCTGGATCACTTTTCACAAATCAGATGTTTTGGAATGTGGCCTCATCTGAGTCAGTCGTGTCATGGTTCATCAAAGGTCACAGGCCCGTTGAAATCACGTCACCATCCCACCACTCCTGGCTCGTCTGTGTACGGAGGCAGCAGCCATTGTTCTTCTCCTCGTCATTTCTCCTCATTGTCATTTTATCAGAGCTTCCACCGCGCAACAACTTCATCAAAAATCAAACAGTTAACTCTTCCTTCTTGAGCATCGACATTGACTTTGTTATCATTTTTTAGCGTGTGCACGTCACTTCAGTAAACAACAACCCTGCTCTGAAGGTTTGCTAGTTGCTAGAGGCCACCTCCTCCTGGCAGGAGCTGGTTGTTCCCCGTCCGTCCAAAACTTGTCACACTCGAGGTGTTTTGTTTGGGACTTTCCTTTGCAGTCTCAGCAGGATGTCCTCAGGTGAATAACGTCTGCTGGCTGTTGTGTGGATTTGAGGATGACAAAGACGTGATGTTTCATCAGAGCACAGTGATTGTTTGTGTGTCTGAGCGTCGTGTAAAAATAGCAGAAGACGTCCCTCTATGAAATATTAATGGTGGATTATTTGTTGCTGTTCCGTTCTCATTCTGGCCCGTTGGATAGCAAGGCTTCGTCTCGTCCCTCAGCAGCCGATAGAGATGCACACTTTTGCATCTGTGTAAATTGTCGGCCATCCTTCATCTTCCTTGTTAATCCCATTAGTGTTGCTCTGGTCTCATGAGACCCCCGACAATAACCATCCAGATCAGGAACTTTGTGTCTTTGCTTCCATTTCTGATCCAATATGTTAAATATTGCTCATTTGTCTCTTCTGGTGTCTTCTGTCCAGCAGGAGAAGACCATGTCAAAGCCATATCACATGATGCTCAGCAGATCATTCCACTCACCTGAGTTTCTTCCTTTATTTGCTGCGAGCGCATCCAGATCATTTCAACGTTCCAAAGAATCCTCTTTTTTGCTTCCAGTGTCACATGAGATTTATATCTTTCTCATACTTCTTTACTTGGTATGTTATGTACAGAAGAATCCTGATTATTTATGCTCTGGGCCAATAAATTATGCAGCAAAGTCTCGAGGTCAGAGTGCAGATAAGTTAATTGTCTCTGGTTCTGAGCTTCTTCTGCACTTAGAAAAAGAAGACAAAAAGAGAATAAAGAGAAAAAAAAGAGAATATTAAAAAGAAATAAAAATTCAACAGAGCACTTGAACTTTCTAGGAGGAACTGCTCAGCCGCTCCTCCAAATCTGCTTTTCCTGCTCCCGATGTTGACTGCAATTTGTAAAGCTCCAGTTGTCCTCTGTGCTTCGCTGCCTCACAGGGATCGCAACTGATCTGTGTGACCCGTAGTCATTCGTCGATGTGTAACAACCTCATATTCGAGCCATTTGACTACACGTTCAACACACGTGCAGCTGGAAACGTGGAGGCACAGATGTGCTCGTCCAGCTGTGCTCCCCGTGTCACAAACCCAGGGCAAGTCTAATGAATTGATGATATTTTTTTGTTCATCGTCAATTTAATCTTTTTTTTTTTTGTTTTCCCCTGACATTACGTACGTCAGAGGCTTTACAGTCATGCTGTTAGTGAAGCACCGTCTGTTAGGACTTATTTTGTGCTGCTGTGGGGTGAAGCAGCAGAGAGGATCCCTGGAGGCGACGGCATCAGCATCTGTAGAGCTGAGTGACAAGGTTGCATCATCGCCATTTTGTGTGTTGTCAACCGTGTCCGTGTTGACACATGCTTTTTTTTGGTTTGAATGATTATTGACACACAGCACTACTTTCCCCCCATGAAGTATGATTTCAAATCATTTTGTGTGTCAACACCATAAATTCATTAAAGTAAATAATCATTTAGATCTAATTTGTTGGATTTTCTTCAATGTACATATGTTCCTGTTTGTCACTGCTGATTTCAAAGGCAAAGCCATTAAATATACATGAATGAAAATCATTCTAGAAGCAGATGAGTGCAGACTCCATATGTGGGTTGAGGATGAGGAATTAAATGCATTCCAGCAGTACACACTCAGAGTACTTTGTTTCCGCGAGGGAATTGATTTCCTGATTAAACATGTTTGAGGGGGAAGCACATGTGGAGGAACGAAATGGAAAGATAGGTGAATGTGAGCGACAGAGCGGCCTCTAGGGTTTTCCTTTTTGCTGTGAGAAACCTTTATTGCAAAGACGATTGAAGACCAAAGAAAAAGCGAGGAGGGAGGGAGGGAGGGAGGGAGGGAGGTCAGCAGTACCAATGTTTTTTCACTGTTCTTTCATGTTTCATTACTCTCCAAACCCTCCAACACCCCCCCCCCCCACACACACACACACACACTCTCCCACCTCTCCAGCTCGAAGCAAACTGACCCCTCAGCTACTGTGGGCAAAGGCAGAGACATGGCATCATTCCGCCGACACTTCCGGATGGGTTTCATGACGATGCCAGCTTCCCAGGACCTGTCCCCTCACTCCTGTGCCTCAGCCATGGCGCCGCGCTCGCAGTCTTGCCACGCGGTCGGCGCAGGCGACACCAGTCTGGAGAATGGAGATTATTCTGACACCCAGTCCCAACATGGCGGGCGATGCCCCCCGGTCAAACCCAAGCGTCACCCCAGCACCCGCCTCACTTCCTCGTCTGCTGACAGCAGAGGACCTCCTGAGACTCCACCCCCTCCCCCACCTTCACATTCACAGGCCAAACACTCGGAGAAGAAAAATGGTAAGAGGTTGTGTGTGTGTGTGTGTGTGTGTGTGTGTGTGTGTGTGTAGTGTGTGTCTGTAGTGAAAATCTCTTTTCTTCACATGCACTGTTTTCTCCCACAGCCATGAAAAAGTCTGACTCGGGGGACATGAGCTCAAAGAAGGTGCCTCCTTTAAAACCCAAGAGAAGTCCCAGCACCCACCTTTCCTTTGACCCTCTTCCTCCACGTGTGCCTCCTTCTGCTGCGTCCCTGCCATTTCAGGCAGCGGATTCTCAGATTCAGACAGGCGATGGGGACGATGAGCCAGTTTACATCGAGATGGTGGGCCAAGTGTTCACCAGAGACAGCCAGACAGCCACCCCCCATCCCGTCACCCCTGTAGCCACCACGCCTGACTCGGACTCAGACCAGAGTGAGGCCATCTATGAGGAGATGAAATACCCTCTGCAGGAGGACAGAGAGTCACAGAGACACCTGCTTTCGAAACATGAGAAACTGAAGAGCTCGAAACACTTCCATGTTACACCCTCCTCCTCCACCAGCTCGTCCTCTCTGCCACGGCCTTCCTCTTCATCGCCGTCCTACTCCAAACCCAAAGCTACTGTTTCCATCTCTCACTCATCTCCTCTGCCCTCCTCCGCATCCTCCACCCCTGTCCCCCAGGTCCTCTCCACCAGTCCCCACACCCCAAGAGCTCCTACTCCCTACTTGCTGCAAGGAAGTAAATCTGAGCCTGAATCTAACACTAAGATCCCGGCCCCATTTCCCAATCTTCTACAGCACCGCCCACCGTTGCTGGCCTTCCCCCAACCAGCAGCAGCCTCCAGCGGGGTCGGGGTGCAAAACAAGGTTTCTGGTTCTGCTAAAATTGGACCTCAAACATCCAGTGTTACGACTCAAGCCAGCACCTCCTCTTCAGGCTCCTCTAATGTTCCTGTATCGGTGTCAGGCTCCAAGGAGTCAACAGGAGGAAGCATAACACCGCAGGAAAAACACAGTAGAGATTCACAGTTAGGACCAGCTCCTGGACTGAGAGCGAGGAGCCACTCAACACCCCTTCCTCCCTCCTCCAAATCTACATCTCCTTTCTCGCATCACCATCACCACCCTCATCATCGACCTTCGCACTACCATCACTATCGCAAGCCGGAGAGAGGTGACTCCCCTGCTCCAACTAAAAGCAGCTCTCAGACTTCAAACCAGGCTACCGTCCAGACCCAAACTTCCAGTTCGGGTAAGGAAGGCAAGTCTGTCAGCTTCCTCTTAAAGACAGACAAAGTAGAAAGGGATAAGGACAGGGACAGGGACAGGGACAAGGATCGGGATCGGGATCGGGAGAGGGATAGAGGTAGAGACAGAGAGCGGGAAAAAGAGAAAGACAAAGAAAGGGACAGGGATAGGGACCGGGAAGGAGGACTCCACTCCTTGCAAATGGATGTTATTCCAACCACAAACAACCAAACATCTCAAGGAAGCACTAGTTCAACGCCGACTCCATTATCCTCATCCCAGCGTCCACATTCCCGCCCACATCTCCGCTCTCACACGCCTCACGGCCTGCCAGCATACAAACCTCCCTCATCTGACAGCCCCCTGTTGTGGACCTACCCTTCTGGGGGCTTTCGGCGGCCGCCGGCTTACGAAAGCCTCAGAGGAATCTCTCAGACACCATCTCTACAGCAGCCCTCAAGCCTTACTGGTGTAGGTGAGGGCACGTCCAGAAGTAACGGAGGATCACTCCAGTCAAAAGAAGGCTTCGTACCCTGGGATAGCAGTGCCAGCTTAGCTGCAGATGAAGGGTCTTATTGGCCCATGCAGAGGAAATTGTCCTTCAGCCATGGGAGCAGAGAGACAGAAAGTAAGTCATTTGATGTACAATGTGTAGATGATGTTGAACAAGAACACGCTCTTATGATGTTCATTCTATTCCACTGCTTCTCAGAGGACGAAGGGCGTTCGTGGAATGGCAGCGCCGATGCCTTATTGAGGATGGATAAGGAGGAGTTGATGATGGGGTTTCGAGGAGGCCACTCAAGCATACCGGTCCACTTCAGTGGTGCTAGCAGCAGGGCCCTCGGACACGGTGAGTCCTTGGCGGGTGTGGACAGCAGCCCCGGATTCAGAGCCCTGCCCCGAGTTGGACTACCACTTCCCTGCCAGACCTTTCCTGCCTGTCGCAACGGAGGTAAGCAAACGTCCTCTTCACATTATCGTGTCTAATCAGAAACCACAACGCTGCTACTGTTATGTTGTAACTTTTCGGGAACTGTTTGACATGGAAATCCAGACATACCACCAGTTGGATTTGCTCTGCAGGCGGGTCTGGGCAAGAAGCACTCATTAACTATGAACAGAAAACAGGTCTACAGAGTTTATGGGTGGGGCTTAACATACAACAACAAGATAGCTGTGACTGATGGAGAGCAGTCATTTGAATTGGCTACAGTCTACAGTAAATGGGTTTGACAGTTCTTTAAAAAATGAACCGAGGATCCATTTCAAAAACATTGTCGTACTTCCAGTATTCTCCCAAACAAACCACATTTTTCAAGATGTGACTCTGGCCCTCCAGGCTACATCATATCCACTTTTACAAAGAATTTATAGAGGCAAACCTCCCTTCTCTCAGTTATTTTCAGTCTTAAGTGAAAACATAAACTAGTTTGTCCCTCGCGTCTCCTCTGACTGTCACAGCTCTGCCGGCTGTTCTGAAATCAGCAGCCTCTCCGTCAGTCTCTGCATCGTCACTCAAGGCTTTACTCCAGAGACACGGATGCTGCTTACCTTGAGAATCAGAGCAACACTTCCCTTGAAGCAGAGCCAGTAAAACAAGTGTTCCATAAAGGGGCTCCTGTCCCTGCACACACAAATTCAGCTTTGTTTACAGTGCACGTTGTGACCGAGCTGCTTGTTTAAATAGCTTAATAAGTGAATTTAATTTAATGATATGAGATAAGTACATGTGCACTGATGCTCAACAGTGAACTATCTCTTTCTTCAATGTGTCTGTTGCTTCAGCTTCTGTTAAATGAGTATTTCTTTGGGGCAGTGAAACAGCTCCTTCTCCTATTTTTTATCCACCAACTGTTGATTAGTGGACCTGCAAATAACAGTCACCACCATAGTGTCTTTCTAATATCTAATGGAACACTCCTCCTTCCTGATGCCAGTAACTGACACTCAAAATGGGACAGATCGGATGTAATTCTGTGCATGCCTTAATGCCGCCCGCTAAATGTGTTCAAGGTTATATAAGAGGGCCAAATATCAGTGAATACATCCCTGCATCCATGGAATCCAAAATCCATTCCTTGTTATTTGCAATCTTACTGTCTCACTGGCACACTTTGTACAAAGGCTCTACCTCAAGTCATGAACTGCCATAAACACTCACAGTTCTGTGCAATAGAAGGCAAGGTTCTGTTCCAGTGTTCTCATTAGCAGGCGCACACTGTCATGTTTGTTTCCCTACAGAAGTGGGGCGGCTGGGCCGTTCGTCCTCTGCTGCTGGGGTGAGACAGGTGGGTGGAGGAGATGTCCAGAGACAGAGCAGTTTACCAGCACGAGAAGCCCTGAATCAGGTGAGAACGGTGGTTTCTGTTAACGTCATTCATGGGAGATTGGGGAGGGAACATTAATATGGTTCTCATTATTACTTGCTCATTCTGTTGGAGACAGCGCTCCTGCAGATCTATTTATAGCTGCTAGATATGCCCAGTGAGCAGAAAGATGCTCTGGCCTCCCTGTAGAAGAATGAGAGCAGGTCTCTGATGTCATCTGGTGCGTAGTGAGTGAACGTGAGTGAACGAGGAGAACTATGTTTGAGATGGATGAGCTGCAGTTTGCTAGCAGCTTATTCTGCCCAGATTCTGGCTGCATAGCGGCTGCTGACGCAGTTTGAACGTGCTGCAGAGACTGTCTGCATGCGTCTGGTTGACCCTCCCTCAGCCTGTCACTGATGAAGCAGTGCTGCATCCTGGTGGATTTCAGTGGGAACTGCAGGCTGTTGCTTCTGACGACAGTGCTGCAGTAATCTGTCAGGTTATTTGGAATTAAAGTCTCGAAATGCCACATTAATCCTCTAATCTAACTGTCTTTGGATGTTTTCAGCTGCACAGTCTGTCCCAGCCTCACGCAGCCTGCAGTCCCAGTAGTCCCAGCGTGTCCCGGCAGCAGCAGCAGCTTCAGCTTCACCAGCAGCAGTTGCAGATCAAGCAGCAGCTCCAGCAGCTTCAGCAGCAGCACCACCTGCAGTTGCAGTTCCAGCAGCTCGCCCAGCTGGCACAGGGACAGCCTCCTGTCAGCGGCGGCACCAACCCCTCCGCTACGCAGACCCAGAGAGATGGAAAGCTGCTGGAAGTCATCGAGCGTAAACGCTGCCTTTGCAAAGAGATCAAGGCCCACAGGCGCCCTGACAAAAGCCTGTGCAAGCAGGACAGCATGCCCATCCTCCCTAGCTGGAGACGGACACCTGAGCCCCGTAAGACTGGCACACCACCCTGCCAGCGGCCGCAGGCTGTCGTGTGGGACACAGCTATCTGACGTGCACAGACAAGTCAGCAAGCACAGCACTGAAAGAGACAAAACACACAGATTAGCAGAAGATGGTGGAACAATTAGAGAGCAGACGTGGGTTCTGGGAAATGATGATGATGATGATAAAAAAAAAGGGCCACAGAACAAAGATGGCTCAAAGAATCACCTGGTTTGAGAAAACACCAGGGAAAAACACGTTTGATCAGAACAACATGTGTTACAATCAAACAACGTTCATTTCTTACCCAGATGATTTGTATTTGCTCTGCACTCTCCTTCTCAGTGGGTTCTAATTGCCAATGATTTTCACCACTTGAATCAAACACCGACTTAACAACAATGGCTAGGATGTTTCCATGGATTGGTGTTGCCAAATTGCTCCCTGACTACTTGAGACACCGAGGTATTTCGTGTATTCGTCCAGGAAGCAGCCTGCCAGGGACGGACACATAAAACTACTGTCCCACACATGTTAAAAACACAGAAAAAGAAAAGACTCTTTAACAATAAGTGCTCGGCGTGTTGAAGTCGTGAATGCATATGAGATGTGGTATCAATAGATTGTCATTGTGGATGCAAATAATCATCAATCCGAGGAGTACAAGCTACCTACTGTATCTGTTTGCATATTTGTAATGTAAATCTTTACTTTCTCAACATTTCTGCAATTTTATAGCAATATGCTCCCCATGCTGGAGCAACATACTTGTGTCAACTAGCCGAACATACATATCTACGACTTGAATAAGTCATATTTACTGTGTCATTCTCTGCATGTCACAATAGACATACAGTATTATCAAAAAAAAAAAAAAGATGAAGAGAAAAGTGTGGAGATGATCATGTCTTTTACATACAGCAGATCCTCACTACGATCACGTGTGGTGGCGGAAAAAGGCGTCTGACGGCACAAACGGTGCAGTCCGGCCAAATACAGATGCAGCTCAGCGGTTCATGTATTCACAGATCAGTTATTGTTCCGTCAAGTACTCATCAACATGGTTGAACTACTGCGACTGTGAGTATCGATCACCTCAAACAGAATGCTGGAACAATCTGCACAACACAGACGCTGAGGAGAAATCAAACCCTAATGTACTGTAAATAGATATGTACAACTGTATTGAAAATGTAGCAATTATTTCCATTTTCATACTTGTAATCAATACGTATTATGTAGCATATACTGTATAAACATAACTTTGTTCACTTGTTTTTTCTAAAAAGAGTTATCTGCTGCAGCCAGGCCATGCATTACGTATAGTGCTACTAATAAACCCTCGAAAGAAAGGCACAGTCCAACAATTTATTTACATGTATGCAAGGCGCCCTTTAATCGGTTTTCTTTAGGCCTTTTTTTTCTACTTTCAATTTTACTTTGTGTGTGTACAGACTTCAACGGCTGGTCGTCTTGACATTTTGAATCCTTTGCTGCTATCTTGAACTACTGGTGTTGTTCACTCAAACTTACATGGCGTCGCCATGACAAAGCTGGTTAATATCGTGGTTATTGTTACATATTTATTTTTTATGTTCTGAGCCACATGAAATGGAGTTTGTACAATGAAGAGTGTGATAGTAATAAGGCACTTGAATGTCTCTTGGTTGTTGTCGTTTCTTGATCGTTAGCACCAAACTGTACAGTAGAGTGAAAAGAAGACCTATTTAAATGTTTGAGAGTCACTGCTCGGCCTTTTGTTTGAGTTTCGCCTGTGCGTGTTTTTTTCAATCCTCTTCAAGAAGAAGATGAAGAAGAAGAAGAAGAAAAAAAACACAGGTCAGGTTGAAGGAAAATGGGCATGTGCAATGCATGCAGAGATTCTTCTCACTAAAGATGATCATTGTGCCCAATTTTATTTCTAATACCAAGAAATCACCTTACTATGATTCCCGTTCACGGACTGAAGCCTAGGGATCATTTCCAAACTAGTTTACAGGAGCTGTTGGTTTTATGTGTCAACTAAAACAGTGGCCATCATACGAGTGCCATACTATATTGATATGGTAAGATACGGTGTACCTTGGAAAATCACTGTAGTGCTATATTTGCATTGATATTGTCATTCAAATAAATTTTATATAATGAACTTTACACAACTAACAGGACTTTTTTTCATGTTTGGCTGCCTCATGTTTGGAAGTGGAGCTGGTGGACATTGCGTTGTCTGCTGCCTCTGCGGCTCCTGCTGCAGCGCACAAAGTGTCCAGGAGAGGGCGCGGCGCTCATTTTCTGCTGCTGCTGCAGTTGGACGCCACACGCACGTCACGCACACGCAATCAACTGTGCACTCGCTGAACCTCAAACAACCTCCTTAGTTATTTGCATTGTGACAGATCCCCTTACTGGGTTTATTGAATGTTTTCTCTGAGGAGGGGGGCAGATCCATCGTTTGGGGACAGAGGAGGCTCATACATGTTTGGAAATTGTGGATGTGGTTATGTAATCCTCAGTTTGAGTATCAGAGGATTCATTGCAGGTAAACTGGAAGTCAGTCAGACTGACCTGTTGATGGTGATCAATCACAGTGGAACATGGTGCAGGGATGTAAAGGACAGATCACTCAGATAACATGTTCATTTAATGTATAGTTAATTCCTGGAGGGTGTGTGTGTGGGTGTGTGTGTGTGTGTGTGTGTGAGAGAGAGAGAGAGAGAGAGAGAGAGAGAGAGAGAGAGAGAGAGAGAGAGAGAGAGAGAGAGAGAGAGAGAGAGGTGGGGAGAGAAGGGGGTTTGCTTGCATGCCTGTCTGTTAACTGTAGGACGACTGAGGAGGAGGAGGGAGGTTGTGGCGCAGACGATTGGCTGGATTAGGAAGAGGAGGC